>JANIJG010013358.1:80242-100844 GCA_024611175.1 Megaceryle torquata | reverse complement strand
TGACCCGACTACTGGACGAAGGAAAGGCTGTGGATGTGGTCTACCTGGACTTCCGGAAAGCATTTGACACTGTTCCCTGTAGATTTCTAATGGAAAAACTGGCTGCGCATGGCCTGGATGAGAATATGATCTGCTGGATCAGGCACTGGCTGGACAGATGGGCCCAGAGAGTAGTTGCCAATGGTATTAAATCCAGCTGGCAGCAGGTCACAAGTGGCGTTCCTCAGGGCTCAGTGTTGGGACAGTTTCTATTTAACTTCTTTATTGATGATCTTAATGAGGGCATAGAGTCTAACATCAGTAAATTTGCAGATGACAAGAAGTTAGGTGGGTGTGTTGATCTGCGTGAGGATAGGGAGACTCTCCAGAGAGACTTAGACTGGATTGCTGGGCCAGTGTTAATGGTATGAGTTTTAACAAGGTCAAGCACCAGGTCCTGCACTTGGGCCACAACAACCCCTTGCAATGCTACAGGCTTGGGGAAGTGTGGTTGGAAAGCTGTCTCACAGAAAGGGATCTGGGGGTTCTAATTGACAAGCAAATGAATATGAGCCAGCAGTGTGCCCAGGTGGCACTATGGTCACCAGAACTATTCTGGGCACATTATCAGTTTACGTCAGTGACAGGGTTTTTTTGTGGTATTTTGGTTTTTGGGGGGTTTTGTGTGTGTGTGTGGTTTTTTGGGTTTGTTTGGTGGGTGGTTTTTTGTTTGTTTGTTTGGGGGTGGTTTGTCGTTTTTTTTTTTGGTCCCGCCCTGTCATGTCTTCAAATTATAACTACGCCCAAGAGCTGGTTTCCTCACCTATCATGTTCTTTCCTTTTATGATTATAAGTCTTTGACATATGTTTTGCATGTTACAAGGGCACTTGGAAAAGGGGATCCATTTGTGATTTTTTTTTTGAAAGCTACATTAATACAGTTTATTCTCCAAGACAGCATTATCAAACAGTGTTTTGGTTTTGTAAAATTGAGTAATTTAAAATCAGATTTGAATTTAAGATATCAATTTGACTACTTATGCCTACATCATAATGCTATCTTCCTTGTCCCATTTCTCATGGAAATTAAACATTATTCAGACTTGAGTACTACTTGCCACAGATCTTGTCTGACACAAGTGGGTATTGCCTGTTTATTCAGACAGCTGCAGCTTTACCTGCAAGGAACCCCAAGACCCTCCTGCCACTGTATATATTCATACACCAGACTATGATGTGAAACCTATACATAGCAAACTGTACAAATGACACCATACCAGGAGGAGTAGCAGATGTTCCAGAGAAAAGAGCCATCTCACAGAGACCTCAACAGCCTGAAAGAACAGGCCAGCAAGACCTGCATGAGGTTTAACAAAGATAAATGCTAAATCCTGCACCTGGGATGCAGTGCTCCCACACAGCACAGATGTATGACTACCCAGGGCACAGCCTTGGGGGTCCTGATGATGTCTATTTTTAGCTTATATCCAGGGCTAAACTATAACAGTTGCTCTATCACCCAATGACCCCCCCCCTAGCTGAGAACAGGGATCAGGAAAGGGAGAGAACCACACACTGAAATGAAAACAGATTTAATGAAACAACAAAACTAATATTAATACTAACTAATATTAAAAAAAAAATAGTGTACAAAGTTATACTCAGACAAGTGAATGTATGACAGCCCCAATAAACAGAAAAGCAGTCCTCAAGAGCAGCATCATGAGTATGCCCCTTCAGGGATGGGGAGAAGCAGGAGGAAAAGAAAGAGGATGATCAGGAGCAGAAGAAATGCCCATACTCAACAAACAAACTTTCCCCTTTTTAATGTAGTTGATGTTTCTGGGATGGGATACACCTGTAGGCTGCTCGAGGGCAGCTTCTCTTGCTTTGGCCCTCACAGCTTAAAATCCTAGGTGACTAAAAACAGCTAATGGCCTGCAGACCATGGTTGGCCTTGGATTCCATCCTTGTGAAACCAGGACAGGTAGCAGCTGAGTGCATTTCATCAGTGTGCACTTGCAGCAACAAAGACAAATCTTGTCATGGGCTGCATCAACAAGAGTGCAGCCAGCTAATCAAGGGCTGTGATTATTCCCATCTATTTAGCACTTCTTAGGACACATCTCTAATACTGGGTCTAGGTTTGGTGTCCCCAGTTCAAGCAAGACAATAAAAAGTGGAGAGGGTCCACTAGAAAACTGCCAAGATGATGAGAGGTCTAGAGAATTCAACAGATGAAGAAAGATTGAAGGAACTGCATTTTCTCAGCCTTGAGAAGGCTTGGGGGGATCTAATCACACTTTTCCAATATCTGGAATGTAATTACAGAGGAGTTCGGGATCATTCTGAAACCAGTATGGGGTATGGCATTTGGGGTCCCAAACTGCTAGTTCCATAAGGGTAAATAACTACAGACACAGTTCCCTCTGTCTGCTAGATGTAGAAGAGCAGCCAAAAAAAAAAGCAGAATACAAATCCGCCCTGTGAAATAATTTATTGCTATTACTCAGACTCAGCATTATACTAACAAAATAATATTTCAGAGGGTTGAGATTAATAAAAAGGGAGAAAAAGGAACAAAAAATACCTCATTGGGTTATAGCTGTAGGTATGTAAGATTCACACTTCATATAACCACCAAAAGCTGGAGGGAGGATAACAAAGTGGAGGAGTAAAATAAAAATTGGCTTGCAAAAATAACTCTTCCCAAAGATGTTCACTGTGAGGTGTTTGACCAAATAAAAGAAGTATAGTGACAGCTACTCATATACCTTCCCACCATAACTGCCCAGATGACTATTTGTACTAAGTGGTCTTACTTGGTACCCAAATTT
Source organism: Megaceryle torquata (assembly GCA_024611175.1). Classification (NCBI taxonomy): domain Eukaryota; kingdom Metazoa; phylum Chordata; class Aves; order Coraciiformes; family Cerylidae; genus Megaceryle; species Megaceryle torquata. The sequence continues at coordinate 98,028 of JANIJG010013358.1, read as the reverse complement.
TTACAGATCCTGTTTGGATGCATCACTTTCTCTAACTGTACCTACAGTGTAGGTACGCCACACTAGACTGTCAGTTTTACCAGAGGGCTTGATGTACATATAACCACTATAAATTCTCAGGTATTGCAACACTTAAGTGCCTTCATCAGTATAGACACCCTTAAGAAGCTGTCTAGCCTTTTCATAAAAAACACAGTCATATTTAGCTGTTTGCTAAAAGTATAAAAAAAAAAGTATAGTTGAAAAGAAAAATAAATATTTAATCTGAGATAGATTTCTTGCTTTTATTAATTATTTCAACATCAGAGAGAAATAAAAAACAAATACCTAAATACCAATATAATTTTTAATTCTAAGTTCAGCATGAAAAAAATGCTTTTTAATACACTTTCACATACCAATCTTAACCATGAAGAGAAAAGCCCCTTACATTTCATTCCTAAGTCAATCCTGAGAGCAACTACAGCTCATCTTATCATTGAAAACACTCTTTCAGCAATACAGTTATATAAGTTAGAAAGGAAATGTCAGCCTTTCTTCAAAACTATTTTATCTAGAGTTTCCAGAGCACTATGAAATCCCCTGATTCCTGTTTTAGCACATAATAAGTCTTTCAGGAAAGGCAGGAACCCAAATCTTTTCTTAGTGCCCAGATTTACATTAATGTAACGAAGGTAATTTGTTTAACATCTCCAATGTTAAAACATTATCACTACTCCCTCTAGCGAGTGTCCTAAACAAAATATTCCCTGCTGATTCCTGAAGAAAATATGTTATTACTGATAAAGCTACTCTGAAATTAAGAGTGTAAGCATTTGCAGTTATGAGAAAGCAGGGCACCTCAGGACTTTTTGTTTCCTTAGAAATCTCAGGGGTGCAGCAACAACCAATACTAAACCTTTCATAGAATCATAGAATAGTTTAAATTGGAAAGGACTTTTAATCATCTAGTCCACCCCCCCTGAAAGGAGCAGGGATATCTGCAACTAGAGCAGGTTGCTCAGAGCCCCAGATAACCTGACTTGCAATGCTTCCAGGGATGGGGCATCAACCACTTCTCTGGGCAACCTGGGCCAGGGTTTCACCACCATCACTGTAAAAAAATTTCTTCTCAATAGCGTAAATCTCCCATCTCTCAGTTTAAAACCATCACCCCTTGTCCTGTCACAACAAGCCCTGATAAAATGTCCATCCCCATCTTTCTGACAGACCCCTTTAAGTACTGAAAGGCTGCAATAAGGTCTCCCCAAAGCCTTCTCTGCTTCAGGCTGAACAACCCAAATTCTCTCAGACTGGTCTCACAGCAGAGGGGTTCCAGCTGGAAGAAGAGACCACCTCCTTCATAGAAGAGATGTTCCTGGAAACCAGACAGAGAAAAAACACCGTTTCACAAGAAGCAGAACTCTTGGATGCCGGTACTCCTTGGATGTGCATCCTTCATCCCTGCACAGGACTTCACAAGGCCATCAGTGCTCCTCTCCCTCACAGGAACACACACACACTCCTGCCTGCTTCGGTGCTTCAGTCCCTTCCAAACACTGGAGGCTGGGCTGTAGGAAATATGTTCTTTGGCTTGCCTTTTGATTTAGTTCCCATTCCACTGGTATAACATGAAAAATAAAGAAAAGAATGGAAAATATTAGAAGAGCCCCGGTGCCAAAATCTCAAGGTGGGGCATTCTGGAGGGGGAGCAGAAATACCCATTTCCCACCTCCCAGGTGAGTAGCAGGCACTATTCTTTCACCAAATTTACTGTCCCTGTATCAAATTCTGACTGGTTAAACTGATCAAAATAACAGAGCTCTTGCAGAAATTTTTTTCTTTCCTGTTAAAAGATAAGGAAAATGATGCAAGACTAGAACCACTAATTGGAAGCAAAATATTGATTTGTGTGATTATTTTACACACTTTCTGAGTCAAAATTAATCTTTTTTTTTTTTTTTTCCTTCTCTAAATGGGAAAAGAATTAGAAAAGCACATAATGAAAGAAGTGAGACCTTCTGCATGTAAATCATTACCAGATGAAGCAACAGCAGTGGTTATGAATAAATCGCATTGTTCCCTCATTTTGTAAAACTATGGTTTAAACCAAAGTTCTGCTGAAAACATCTTTCCACCTGATTGAATAGTTTGAAACATCACCTGTAAAAGATACTCAGTTTAAGAGGATTGATTTTAGCAAAGGAAAAATTATAGGCTACTTTTAAAAAGTAGCTATGTCAAAAACATACTCTTATTAGTCAACATTTCAGGGCTACCATAGCATTATCTAACAATAGAAAAGCCACTTAAAACTAAAGCAGCATGTTCAAGAATCTTACATTTGTGTTATCACAGCACCTTCAGATCCCTTTCAAAATTTTTGGAATTAAAATTACTCTCTGAATTTATTTATCAGGAAACAATATTGTTTTCTCTAGGCTGCTACTAGTCTCTTTTTTGTTTATCTTGCACCTATGTGCTCATCTTCAAGGACACTTTATTTAATAGCATTTTTTGCACAGCCCTAGGTCCATTACTGGTCTCATGGAGGCCACTGATACTGGAATCTCCCTCACATTTCCTTTCTATTAAAAAGGAGATGACAAAACTGCAGATACAGAATTACCTTCATTCCAGGAGAGCTGCTAATGTGGCTGCCTCATCCACAATTTCAAATATAAATGTAAAATTTCTTTTCCAGCAACCCCTAAGGAAAAAGCAGCAGATATTATCTGACCATTTAAAATTAAAATGTAAACCAAAATAACTTCACTTAAAAAACCTGATAAGCCTTCAGTAAGGCATACAAGAGGAAGGGAAGATCTACTACGAACGGTTGTAGAAAACTGCTATGTTAATTTATATTATATATAAACTGTAGGAAAAATGGCAAAACAGAAGATTAAAACCTTTGAGAGAGAAACTGAATAAGTAAACAAGAAAAAGCATCAGTGGAATGAAAGATTTTGAATGTGAATGATTTCTAAAATCAAATCTATGGTCTTTTGCTTTTTAATTATTTTTAATTACCTAAGCACTTATATTTTGTTAGTCATTAGACCATTACCATAATTCCTAGATCTTCTTCCTTTTTTTTTTAATACTTTTGAAGAACTACATTTTTATGCTGCAATACATGAAAAATATTACCCTTTTGTACTAGTGCTTCTCAAATTCTGTTATACAGGTACCTGCATCTGTTGAGCTAGGTACAAAAAAATTTTAAAATTATGGTTTTGAAAAATTGATTTTTTAACTGTCGTGTGGTTCTCTCTCTCCAGAGGCTACAGAGCCTGCCACACCTCTCATCTGCAAGAGGAAGGCACCACTGTGCCCCTGTCTGAAAGTGAAGAGGAGAACTGAGCTGAACACTACTATGGAGTTCCAACAATGGTGACTCCAGAAAGAGGGATATATTTAAGCTTCCAATCACAGGGATTAAAAAAGCTTCAGTAACCTAGTAACAAAAAATAGACCATTGAGAACCTCTTTCTAAGGTACATTTGTCCAAGCTATGAAAAGATATTTGCCATTTTGCCTGCACATTCAAGATACTAAGTTGGTGAAATATAGTAAAACACGTCAGCAGACTAACAAGTCTGAATGTCAAGAATCAAGTAAAAATAGAACTGTTTCATGAGCAAAGTGGTGACATTTATAGCACATATTAATTACAGGCCACGTAGCTCTTTCATGAAGTGACATGTAGGAAATGCTAAGATGAATTTGAGGCCTTTAGTGGCAGAAAAGAAAATTAACAATCAGAAAGATGTAAAGTTAAAGTAGTACAGCTGTACATACAGCTTTTACCTTTCCAAATGGCCATTCTTCTGACCTTTTAAAGACACCTATGTGTTAAGACAAATTCAAGACTGAAAAGGAGCATCGGCAAGGCACAGTCTCCGTCAGGTCTTTGCATTATATTTCTTAATTCTTCTTCATGCTACAGAAATTCACAGCAAGTTACAATCTGACTATATGCTGACATCTGAGAATAGGTGACCTGGAAGAATTTCCCAGCAAACAGGATAAAAAGATTTCTGGATATCAAGCATACCCACACTGTGTGGGTATCTGGTCCTCTGAAGCCCACAAGAAACAAACCAGTCACTCAGAATTAATTCTGCACCAAAATGTGAAGACACCCTTAATTTTCTATTCAGACTGTAACTGAACAAAACTCTCACAGTAAAATCAGTAGCAAATTGTCCTAAATAAAAGGGTTGAGCAGTAAACTCAGGATTGAAAACCTGAGTTTACTCAAGTTTTATTCAGGAAAGAATATCATGGTCTGACAGCTACACAGAATAGGGCGAAAATACATGTGTATACACTCAGTTTTACTACTGGATGGAGACACTTCTGTGTAACCAGCATAGATGCATATATTGTGAAGGAATCATACAGTTTAATAAGAGACAAAATTAAACCTTTTAAAATGGGATTTCTAAATGCTTTGTGAATTTTGTTCTAAAAGCTAGACTGCTAAGGGTTAAAAAAATAGTTCCATGTTTAGAGATCACTTTTTTAAAAATAAAAAATAATTTCCTTTCTCAAAATGGAGCATTTAGTTTTTAAGAGATCTGTTTTTGGAACAAGCATACTTTTACAATGCTTTGCATATATTAATGCAAATCACAGATGCTAGAGAGAATTAAAAAGTCTATTCCCAGAGAAATTAATCTAAAATGAAAATTTATTCTGCACTAAGTTAAATAGTCCATACTGGGTCCTTCTTTGCTGATTTCAAATAAAATCAACTGTAATTCCAGATTGTGAAGTTCTTGTGTTCCTGTGGCTTTATATTTAGGTGCTTTAATATTTCTAGAGAACACTTGTCAATTTTTCCTGTGTACTATATATGTACACGCCAACTGTACATATTCCAACAGCTTTACATCGAACAGAAATTATAAGGAATATTTTGTTTACAATGGTGAGCAGGTCCGCCAAGACTTGAAAGACCAAGCTAAGCAATTACAGCAAAGTTTAACCAGTCACCATGGACAAGTTCTTTTAGTTATTCTTCATGAGCGTAGTTGCTGAAGTTGCTGAAATTAAAAGATCCTGTGGTATCACTTTCTCTACTGGTGGGGAGGGTCATCATGTTGCTGAACTAGAGAAAACCTAAACTCGCTTTGTAGGAGACTTTGCCACAAACATTATTACAACTGAAGGAAAATCTGCGTAGCAAAGTGGTAAGAAATAATTACTAGAATATGGTTCAGAGAAGCCAACCCTAACAAAGCACCTGACACTATCTTTATGCATATGCATTTGTCAAAATAAATAAATACATAAAAAGAAATGCATATGTGGTAACCATTTAATTCTACACACTGTTTTCTTTTTTCTTCTACTTCAGACAATTTGTTCTCCATAGCAGCCCACTCTGCCGGAGGATTCTGACTGAAAACAAAATCGGTCGCACTGAAATGCTGCAGCACCCCTCTACCTCTATGGAAGCACTTACACAAAATCCATCCATCTGTATGACCCAAACTTTTCTTTGCCCCCCCCCCCCCCCCCCCCCCCCGGTATTTGCAACAAGGTTATTTTCCAGGAGCTCCTTCAGGCACATTTTTATTTTGCAAACAGTTGGCTCCCAAAGTGAGACTATCTAGAAACCCCTGACAGTACCAAGCTGAGCCGATAAGTACAGCTCTCACAGTCTGCCGCTCACCGACACATGGCATCCAAGCGTGGCTGCAGCATCCCACCTGGATCCCTGAGGGTTCCCGCTCCCCGGACTCTGTTCACACAACTGTCATTATGAGCAGGATTATGCATTTCCCAGAGACCATGACTACAACCCGGAAGATGAGACGGGGCAATGGCACGCATGAGCGAAGCACCACGGCCACCGCCTGCCTGCACCCCCTGGATCTGACACTAAAGGGAGCAACTACGCACGGGGTGGGGGCACCGACCAGGTCCCGGGCAAGGGCAGGGAACACTCTGCCAACAGCATTCCCAGCACACCACCACCCCATGCCTCTGCATCTTGCTCCCCTTTCACTCTGACAACAGAGTATTTGTGTGCAATTAATGCTTTCTATTTTCACAGTTGTGCAAACAGCGGCTAATTAATTCTTATCTCCCACCTATAAAAACAGCAAATTATATCCTACAAAGTGGTGGCCATTAAAAGATGTCACGCGCAGAACAGGGCCACACCCTGAAATCCCGTTTGGCCCTTTTCTGTCCGTACCACATTTTGGGGACAGTACCAGATTTTGTGTAGGAACTCCAGCACCTTCAAGCCCTTGACAGGATTGCTGCTACCACTTCCTCTCCCCATGTACCCTTTCGTAAGTGATATCTGTCTTTCCAACAGGAACTCAGGAAATATAAATGTTTAATACATCTCCGATGCATACCAAATCTGACTCTGATTAAAAAAATTAGCAGCCATAGAGCAAACACGATTTGATTTTCTTCCCAACACACCGTGAAATAAATAAATAAAAAGCGACCACATTAAAACCCTGGTGTGTTACTGAGAGACAGTGAGGCTCCTCGTTTCCAGTGGAAGCCCTTATCTCCGTCACAGCCCACAACGCAATTACAAGATTACAAGGCACACGCTGCTTCAGCATCTGGATCCTCCCTGCAATCGCAGGGATCCCTACAGGAAGAGGAAACCTCTTAATCTTGCGTGGAACAGCAACACTTTCACCTCGCCATGCTGCACCCCATTTAAAAGGCTCTGGGAGCCACAGCATGAGCGACCTGCAGTTAGGACTTGAGACTTTGAGCTAGTCTGTCTCTACACAGGCACAGAAAGGCAACTACGTGGTCAAAAAAGTAACTGCAGACCACTGGCTCTGGTCCAAAAAGTACTGATGTTTATTTTGTTTTGCTGTAAACTGTCTCATGTAAATTGCAAACACCAGGATAAAGTTCAGACCCGTAAACCTCCCCTCCCATCTCCAGTCCCCAGCACATTCAACCGAGACCACAGATTCAGCAATCCAATCTCCATATATTTTATTCTCAAATATTTCATTTCTGGCCACCAATCTTTAGATCTCCTATTGGATTTTGTTTTCATAAATGGATTTTCCCACAGAGCTGGCAGAAAATATATTTAATTTCGAATTTCTCTAAACTGAAATAGTCAATATAAATGTCAATGCGCATTTGCACCGTGCAGCCTTTGCAGTGACACAAACCTCACGTTTTAGTGGGGGTACAGGGGGGTCTGTTAGTGTGGTTTGTATCTGTACACTTGTTCTAATGTTTTATTTGATAAGAGTGGCTAAATAACATAGAAGTGTATATAAATATTCATTTTGAGGGTGTCCAGAGAAAAGCACGATGTCTGCCAACTGCTTAGCAGGCAAATCCAGAGGAAGATGGAGAAACTGGAGTAACGCCCATCTGGAGGCATGGAGCCCGACACAGGGGCTGACATTCGTCACCCCGCTCCTTTGGACTCATCCAGCACCTGGTTCCTCCTCCACAGAGGAGTGTGCAAACTCACGGCACTGGGTTCCTCCTCCTTCCCCCCAGTATGTGGTGCAATGGCAGCATCAATTACTCAAACTATTTCAGTCTATCTGGACGCTAATGTCATTAGTCCACAGAGATCCTTTTGGGATAATTTACATCGAAACTGCCTTTACATGCTAAATGAAAAACGTTCAGACTTTAGTGAATGGGATTTGAATTACAATTCTACCACATGTGGCTCAGCTTTATTCACACTATTTATTAAACAAGGGGGAAAAAAATGTGACGCAGTCAATTACAAAGTGATTACCTGAATCGCTCCTGCCAACCTGTTGCCTTGCACTGCAGGGATGGTTGCCCTTGACTGGAGCAGAACTTGCCTAGGGGCCACCTGCCCACCAACCAGAAAGGGGTCCTGACCCCACATACATGCAAGTCCCCCCTGCCTTCATCAAGCCTACAGGCTCTGGAAGCTCTTCACCCAGGACTACACCACATCCACATCATGTATCACTCAGCCCCCTCTCCCAGCCTCTCTGCTACCTCCACCCGCCGTCAGTTACTGGATAAAGCCCTGCTGTGCACTGGAACTGGGGGCAGCCATTTGGCATCTTATGTCAGAAACTATGCAGCCCACAGAAGTAGGAACGGCGCTAACCTTCATCGCGAGGGTGACACTGGAGTATTTCAGCTCCCAAAGATGAATTTCCCCGGAGAGTTGCAGAGCGATGCACCAGTGGCGTGGTATGAGTGAGTCCATGCAGGAAATAATGACGAATATTTTATAGCGTGTCTGTGCATAAACAACTGCACACAGCTGCCTGCTACACCACCAGTGCGTCCATGTTCTCGTGAAGACAAGGCTCCAAGTGATGCGACCCCAGCTGTGCCAGACTTGGGCAGACTGTCTCCTCCAACACCATACACAAGCCAGTGGCCCTGATCTCAGCTGAATCTTCATTCTGAGACACCCAGCTACTACAAAAGCTTCTACTGCTGAAGCGATACACCGACAATAGGCAATGACAATTAAAGGATTAGGTACGTTACAGGTCTGCCGTATAAAATCTCTTTGGCACGTTAGGACGTTAGAAAAAGACGCCAAAACCCATGACCATTTGCTGTGAATTTATGTTACTGCAAGTGAATACATTAGGATCCCAGTATAGAAAACGAATTATTGATATGTATGTTCCCTTCAGAAGAGACTCTCAGGAGACCCATTCCAGATTTAATGATAATCCATATTCCCCTTCAGAAACAGTAAACCGACTCTCTGATTTCCCCAGGACCGCCACAGATGCACGAATCGTTAAGATGCCATCACAACCCTACGTTCTGGATGCCATAAACACCACCTAGAATAGGGAACAGAACAAAATCCAGCCACAGCCAACACCTTCCATGTTTCTGTATGAGCATCTGCCCGCTGTGTCCGCTGTAGAGATGCGTGCACCATGGCAAAGACGTGCACAGCACAGCAAAGATGGGGAGACTCTGATGGACTCTTGTGTCCTCGAATGAGATACAGGAGATGAAGGGAAAGGTAAGTTAGAATTGGCAAAAGTCAAATATTAGGAGAGATGTATGGAAAATACCTTTAGCAGTGATGATAAAGAACAGATTTGTATAAAACCTCTCACTCCTCCTTGAGCAATTCTCCTTTGCTTTAAGGGATTGTTTGTGTTGAAGTCTGCACACGTGTGTGTCATATTTTCAGAAAGCCCTTCACATTAAACTCTCATTTCTCCTCCAAAGCCACCCCGCAGTAGTTCTCTGGATGCATTAAGCAGCCCGACTGAACAATGCAATCCTAATTAGTTTGCAAACTGCACAGCTCACCTTTAAGGGCGCACAGAGCCCGTGTAAATTAAAGCGAATTGGATCAGACTGTCCTAAGAAGAGTTCTCCAGATTAGTGCTGCTTGAGCGTGGGATTGCAGAAGTTGCTTTTATGCTCCAGTAATAACTTATAAGGAAATTTCAGTGACAACAGCAGGGAACTGAGAGACGTAAAAACATTTTGCAGTTTAGTATTCCATGATGGATTATTTTCCATACTACAGAAAAGCCCATTTGGTCACTTACAAAAAGGAAAAGGCATCTTGTTGGTAGCACGTATCTCCGGCTCACAAGCTGCAGAGAAAACGACGCTGCTGTCACCGGGGTTGTACAGCCTGCCAAGTCCAGCTTAGGGACGCTGCCTTTGCAGACCCAAACGCGAAGGAAACCCTCAGTAAAGTTTTGATGGTGATGTCCCAGGGTTTATGCACTAATTGAATAATCTAAAATTTCCATTCCTGTCCTCACGGACTAATCTGTGATAGCGTTAAGGGACTGTTATGATATTAATTAAATACAAGTCCTGCATACAAAATTGATACTCTGCATCTCCATCTCCACAAGGGAGTTTCTCTCTTAATAAGACTTCCATCAAGTTTCACTTTTTTTTTTTTCCTTTTTTTTTTTTAAAGGAATTCATGAAGATTCTTATATTGCACTGGGATAATATATATCTATATATGAGAACAAGCTGTTTCTAAATATGTGAGCTCTGGCACATTCACCTTGTCCTCTGATTTCTCTGATGTGAAATTAGTGGTGTCAGACTGAATGAAGGCTGAGGAAGGACCCCGCTGACACACCAGGGCTGCTGGTGGTGGTCAGTGCTCAGCTCCCCCCAGGAGCATCCCCACAGCCAGGGCACAGCAGCTGCTGAAGCCGGTGGGCTCAGCAGAGCAGCAGGCTCCAGCCAGTCCTTTGGCACAGTCGCTCATGCTCAGGCTCTGCAGGGCACGGCTTTGCCCCATGCTCAAGAACCCCGCTCTCTAACTTCTGTTCAGGCACTGGGCTTTGCAGAGACCAGAGTACCCTCAGCACGGGATAAAGAGCAACAGAATCGGTGCTGACCTTCCAAAAAGCAGAGGATAAGAGGGAAATTTACTACAAAAATACGAGCTCACCTTGATTTTAGCAGCAGTTTACTATGAATTCATGTGAGCGTGCCAATTACAGGCACCAGAAAGGTTCATGCACAAGAAAAGGCAAATGCATCAGCTGAGCCAACCAGCTGTAAAGCCAGAGCAGCACCAGTCCAGAGTGACCTTAAAGCTATTTCAACACTCCCCTTACTATTATTTATTAGTTAAAATTTTTAATTATGTGAATTGATTAGGAACACATCACCGGGGATCCTAATTAATTAGAATTTTTAAAAGGATCATGGACTGGAGATTTTTAATGGATTCCACAAAGAATTGCACAAAGAGGTATATTAAGGGAAAGGCCAAATTAACTTCTCCTTCCTGGTTTATCCAGTGATTTCTAACAGGATTGTGCAGCAGAGTAACCAAGTAATATCCAAAACCCTCATGCACAGTGATGCTAACCAAGTCAATAGCTTGGGGACTCCAGGCAGTCATCATTTAACATCCACTTTGTTAATTAGTTTATTCCTCTTGCTCCTTGTTTATTTAAATTATTGTATTCCTATTTAAATTATTTTATACCTTATGTCCTTAATTTGCTATATCTACGTTGTCCACACTCATCAAACCCTTCTACATGGTGCTGACAGACACCAACAGCCCAAAGTACCCGGAGTGAACTTTTTCTTTCCAAATGCCTTTTTCTCCTTACCCAAAGCTTGGAAAGACACAGGCGCTGTCACGTTGATGAAGCTCGGGAAGTGATTAATTATTAAATCTACTAATACAAATCCCTTTTCAGAATCGGCTGGTCAGTAGTTTCCCAGGCCAGAGTGTTTCTCCTTCTATCTGCAGTTTCCCGAGCTCTGTTTGGATGCTATTGATGCTCTTGGCTGGCAGCTTTGCAAGTATTTTTCCATCAGTGCAACGATGATACCTATTTATCTTCTGGCTGCAAGAGTTGCTGAGATGATCTGGCAGTGCCACAAGGCAGACAGTTATTTCATGCCCTGTTAAACCCTAATGTGGTTAACTACAGCATCACTCCAGCTTTGAAGAAAGCCTTTTTTATTGTTTTAAATCTGTTGCCTATGTGTCCCAGTAAAGAACATCACTTCCTATTAGGACAGGATCGGAAACATCAACCCGTAACGCTACCCACGAAGCAGCCCAGTGTACTGATCAAGGAATTAAGAAAGTTAAAAATACCTAATTCTGCCCTAGCAACACCAAGAGGTCCAGAAAGTGAACTTCTTTGGCACTGTTCAGGAGGATGACTGGCAGCGATCCCTGTGGTGCCGCCCTGGCAGGACACTGGGACAGTAAGGGGATGGTGCAGTGGGGAGATGCAGCTTTTCCTCCAGCCCTGGGAAGCCCCAGAGACATTCCCAGGCACAGTCAGCACAAGAGATGTTTCTGCAGTGGACCCATCTCTTCTGGACTCAAGTTTATGCGGGAGTTAAATTTCAGACCCAAATCTCTATTTGCCTATTCCTATTGGTTTCTTTTCTTCTGTCTCTGCATACATAAATTATGACAATTTGAATCATTTGGTGCCTTTGTACGCTCCAATATCCCAGGGGAAAAAAAAAAGTCATTTTTCAGCACTTACATGATCAATCTGGCTTTTAATAACCCTTAAGTGCTACTGAACACCTAGGCTTCTGTAGAAGTTGTGTTCCTCCAGTTTTGAGCCCCGTTAGAAATTGTGATTAATTGTTCACAGTGCTGGCCCAGGAGCCAGGTTTGTGCTTGGCTATCTCTTTATCTGCTGCAAGACCCATCGGCTGCGAAACCTGCTGCATCCTGCACCTGCCAAAGCAGGAGGCTCTGAGATGGGTCTGTTGGGCTTCAGAGTGAGGAGACTGAAGGATGACTTGAGAGGGTGTAAGTACCTTCCTGGAGATAAAGTATCAGCTACTACAGGGCTCTTGAGCTGGAGAAAGACATAGGAATGAACGGCCCAACCCTGGCACATCCAAATCACAAAGCCAGTATTTTGACACTTATTTTCTTAAGTGGATGATGTGATCAACCGAAGGAAGAAACCCTGAAAGCTGTGCATTCTCCAGCTCCTGAAACATTCAATGTCAGATTTGTAACTTTCCAGAAGGCACGCTTCAATAAAATAGAAATTATTTGGCTCAGAGCAGGGCTATTTGAGTTAAATTTGATCGCCATGCACATACACACAGTCAGGCAACTCTACGGGTTGATGATTCCATCTTTGAAAAAAACGTGTCAGAAAGTATTTATTTAATCCTGTGCATGTGTGGCAGCCAGTGGTCACCAGAACCCTCCAACAGGTAAGCTTTGTAGCGCAGGTTTTGGTATTCTGCATTGTTAATGTTCACAGAAGTTAATTAAATCATGCTCTGCAAACCCCAAACAAAAACAAAGCACCATTTCTATCATGCTGACTTTTTGGGGGGGCTTGTCATAATAAAACATTGTTATTGGATATAAAAATTATGGAACAGAGTTATGCCTCTCTGGTGTAATATAATGCAATCCATTTAATACTATTTTAAAACCCAAAACCTCATTAAAGCAGACAGAACGTAAGAATGACAAATCACCCAGGAGGAAGCTGGAGCGCGAGATGTATTCCAGGCACTCGGCCGCTTTACGTCCCCACACTGCACGCGGTGACAACGCGCCAGTGTCACACCCCAGCACCACCCCCAGAGGCACGCTGGGAACCACAGGGTTGGTTATTGCCACACAAAACATCTGCAAAGACGGGCCTGGGGGCGAGCTCGGAAAGCCCAGCTTAGACCAAAGTCCATCCAGGAAGCGATGGGACACGCCTCGCGGTAACGGGTCAGGCTTTGCCTGTCCCTGAACACACCAGTTCCTCCCGCCCGCCAGCGGTGCTGGGTGATCCCCACAGGACTGGGGGCAGCTCCTGCCCGTGGGGGTGTGCGCAGCCTCTTAGCTGCAGAAGCCAGCGTGGCTTATGCAAACACACACCCTCACAGCTTCGCAATTCATTTGCCAGAATCGGAGTATTTCTCGATGGTGCGGCTCAACGCTATAATCGGCATTACGTTTTACTATCTTTTACCATTTTGGCCCCAAGTTCACTATCAAATGCAGGGAACAGAGCCCTATTGTCTCAGAACTAAGCTAGGCAAAGCTCTGCAGCTGAGACTTCTGCTATCAGCAAACGTAATTCCCATTTAATAAAATACTAAATAAATGTACTTCTAATCCTTATCTGTGCAGACCTTGAACATCAGAAGTGATCAATGTGATCAAACTACCTCATACAACCTCATGACGACCGGAGCAGTAACACAAGTAGACAGTGAAGCAATATTCATGTTTTGCTGAAAGTAGTAATAAAGAACATCTGTATATTTTTGGGGGGTGGCAAGAGGAAAAAAGGTGAAATTCAGCTAGTATTAACACTTCCTCTGAACATGCAGACAACTTCACATTGAACATATCTGGGGAGCCACTGCTTCCCAGCCCAGTTACCACCCAAACCTGCCCCATCCATCCTCCTACCTCCACTCCTTGCACTTTCAGCTTCATGTGATCCTCTCTGGTAGTTTTCCCATCTTTCCTTTTTTTCCAGCAATATCCATCTTTCCTGTATTTCACTTTCTTCCTATTGTACAGGATCATAGAACCATTCTGCGGTCTGAAAACAAGAAACAGTTTTAGATTACATAAAGAAAAAAAAAACACCCTAAGAGAATTTATGAAGCAATGTACTACAGACCAGTGAAGGTCTCTACAGAAAAGAAATATTCTCTATTTAGCATAATATAAATTTTCATCTTTTGTCGCTGTTAACCGATGTTTTACAATCTGCAAAATTTTACTTGCGAATCTTGTACCTAATGAATTAAATGTGCCAGTGAGAGGTATTAAAAAAAAAAGGGGGGGGGGGAAGCAAGCTGATAATAAAATAGCCAGTGTTTTCACAGGATATATTATGATTGGTCTCAGAAACATGCTGAAGAGTAGAAGAAAGGTTAAGGAAAAAAAGGACTGTTATTATTTTATTATAGACAATCTCTCTCTTGTTAACGCATCAGTAGGATTAGATAACAACCGCCTCTAACACAGCACCGGAATATGGATGTTGCCTTAAAAAGGCAGTAAACAGGCAAAAAGAAAGGAAGAAAGCAAGCATTAGCTTATACATTGCTTCTGCTGTTCCTGCTTAGATCAGCGTCAGACACGGAATAACTTTCTCTCTTTCAAGCACCTCCTTGACTTCAAAGATGCATGAAAACATCTTCTGCTTGGAAACCACGTTGTACTTCAGAAGATCACTAAGGGCACACAGACGCTTGCCCAGGAGTCCACATCTTGGTGTAAGACTACATTTCACAGAAATGTTTTGTCATCTAAAAAGCCAATACACAACAAGGGGATTTCTGCTCTAATACTAAAAATAAAACACCCCCCCTGCCCCCTGGCTCATCACTGCCCAGGCAGCGCACATCCCACGCGGGCAGCAGCACTGGGGATGCTGCAGGCCTCACAGTGCTGCATCAGTCACAGTAATTTGGCTTTAGGACACCAAGAACAGAAAGAAAAACAACGACATTAGCAGAGCACCAGCAAGAAACAACTTTCCCAGGAGACCTTTGACTGGAGCTTTTTGATAAAGTAAACCCCTTTGCTCGTATAAACAAATCAAATTAAGAGAAGGAAGCCTTTCAGGAGGGAGTGAGAGGGTCCCCCCTCCCCATCCAGTCCAGGCTTCACATTGGCCCTCTCACCCCGCAGCGTTTGGGACGCCGACGCCAGGCACTCCCAGGCGGAGCAGAGACAGACCTGCAATTGCTAAATAACCACCCAGTACGTTCGCGCCCAGGCGATGCACTGAAGCTCTTTAAATAAATAAACCAAATTAAGCGGTTTGTGTTCCCATTGGCTCGTGACTACAGAGCCATGGTGAAGGTGTAACCATCAGTGCCTGGCCCAGCTGGAAAAGCGTCGTCCTTCCCTCCCGCTTCCACACTGCCAACAGCACGATGCCATTAAATAAGCACAAGAACATGCTTTCTACCCTCTCCTCATTTTTCTCTAACAAAATAGTCCATTTGAAGACAGCCGCCTTCACCCATGTTTATCACATAATAATAGGGCAGTAACATTGATGTAAAAGATGTTAATTATAGAGTAACTCATCCCAATGCTCC
Organism: Megaceryle torquata; assembly: GCA_024611175.1. Taxonomy (NCBI): domain Eukaryota; kingdom Metazoa; phylum Chordata; class Aves; order Coraciiformes; family Cerylidae; genus Megaceryle; species Megaceryle torquata. The sequence continues at coordinate 82,500 of JANIJG010013358.1, read as the reverse complement.
ATTAAGTGCATAAAGGCACCTCACTACTGCGGAAAACAAGCTCGTGATGGTTTTCTACCACCATTGGCCAGCTGAAATTACCTTGATCAACCAATACAACATCTCTCCCCCGTCAAAACAAACACCATCAGCAACTGCAGGACCTGCTACCAAATGCCGTCCTTCCCCCTTGTCTCTGCACGAAGTGCCCATCTTTGAGTACACGCAGAAGGATGCCCTGACAGTTTTCCACTCAGCAGCTGCTGTCCAGAACACACGTGCATATCACAAATTCACATGGACAGGATACTGCATGAAGTATCTTTTAGTATGAAAACAGACTTTCTACTTCCACATTCATTTGCAAGACTGAAGTGATCTTTGATCTAAGTAATTATGAGGACATATATTTTTTTACTAGCACAGATATTATAGATGATGTTTTTCCCCCGCATACAGGCAAATATTTATTCCTTGTGACCAGAAACCCAAGCTCCATTCCCCCACACTACACCTCCTCCTCCTGCCAGCCACATCCCAGAAGCCCAGAGCCCAGGGCTCAGCGAGGATGCTCCTCCTCTGCATCACCCTGAGAAGAAACACTTGGGCATCAGCACAGCCACGGCATCTGTTTGACAACGTCACAGATAGTGCGGGATTAATTCAGTGGAGATATTACATATCTTGTTTTGGTGTTTACTCTATGAACCTCCAGTCGCTGCACGCCAGTTCAAACCCTTCTCAAAGCATCAAAGATTTCCCCTTGTCGCCGTCGCAGACGTGCCCCGTGGCTCACGGCGAGTTACCTGCGTGTTTGGGGAGAGTAATGAAAAGACGGCGCAGGAACTTATCTCTTGCCTAGTGCCTCAGCACTCATGGCTTTTCGGGAAACACACACTCGAAGGACCTGAAAGTATTTTGATGTGAGCAAAATCCTGCCTTGCTTTTCTTGCAGTCAGTGCCACAAGAGCGCGTGGGTGAAGGGAACGCAGAGCTGAGCTCTGCAGCCTTGCTGCTGCTCCGCAAGGCTGCGATCAGGTTTTGGTTGGTTTATTTCTGTGATGAAAGAACACGGTAAGAGGTCACTGTAAAACAGTTAATGAAATTTATACAAAATAAAGCACAATGAAACAAAATCTCTTCAGGATCTCTGGAGCAGCTGTTGATTCGGATAAGAGTGTAAGGAGTTGCTTTAAGGCTCATAGAAAGTGACTGGTTTTTAAAGATATCTTCATAAAACGAGAGGCAATTTAACCTGGTGTACATTGCCACTGTATTTCACTTTCTGTAGGAAAAGAACAGAGAGGGAAGATCTCCTGTGCTTATCTCTCTGGCACACAACACAGGCAAGAGCAGCAAATTGATGGCTGCAGGAAGACGCAGCAGATCAGGTCTGACTGGGATTCCCAGGACGCGCAATGGGTACGACCTCAGCGCAGACCCTGGGAGGTTTTGCTGCTTAACCTGATGACAGGGGGTTCGTTGGTACCTTTACAGAAGAGGAGACGAAACCACATGTGTGAGCATGGGCTGCCCTGGGACAGCAATTCCTGGCCGGCTCCTGGGGCAGGTGCCAGGGGAGCTGGCAGCCCAGGCAAGGTCGGCTCGCCCGCATGCCGTCAGACGTGGAAAGCAACCGTCTTCCTCTGCATTAAACTCCACCTGGACCCACGGCAATAATAACAAGTACTGGAACATTAATGGCAATTTACTTGATTTGATTAGCTACTACTGTGCAGCTACATAGTGCTCTTTTCATTAATGCAGGACTAAATGGAAAATAATAAAATAGTATTTTAATATTACGGTGCAGCTGAACACAAGCAAAGCCAGAGTGATGTCACCCCACTGAGGAGCCTGTCTGTGCTGGCAGCGTGAGGCGCCGGGGTTGCTGGGGATCAGTGGACCCCTGCAGAGCCTGGCCGCCACAGAACCCCCCATCCCTCCACGCGGCCACTGCCCCGGTTTGCAAGTTCAGCGTCGCGTGCGACAAACGCCAGAGCCTTGGCTGTGAAATGGCAGCACGGTCTCGCAGCAGGTCACCTCACCCGGATCTGCTCTGCAGCGAGCGCCAGGCTCCTCTGCTTGCTCACTCTGGCTGATTCCCCAGATAATGCGGAAAGGTCAATAGCATCTCCCCCTCCACTCAGAATAAATTTGTTTGCAATGAGACAAGAAAGTGCTTCTTGCTTTTAAGAAAGAAAAAAAAAAAAGGGGGGGGGGGGGGGGAGAGAGCGGAGGGGGGGGGGCAAGGGCCAGGCGGAGGGGAAAACCATGCA
>JANIJG010013358.1:0-80232 GCA_024611175.1 Megaceryle torquata | reverse complement strand
GAAACGTACATCTCTAGCTCAGTAAAAAAAAAAAAAAGAAAGGGGGGGAGGGGGCGGGCAGAAAACAGAAGGGAGGGGACTCAGAGCAGGCAAATGGAGCAATCCTACAGCGTGGACCCCCCACATCAGAGACAAACACTTTGCCTGCCTGCCTTGCTCATGGGCAGTAAATCTCAGTGTTCAATTTAGACTGGGAACACCAACAAGCAAAGCTCTGCATCAGCCACCGCTGCTGTTGGACTGCATCTGAAATTCACAAATCTTCCCCAAAAGCCCAGGACTGAGGGTGGGGACCCATCCTCGGTGCCAGCAGCCGGCATCTCACTTGTCCTCTCCCAGACACCGTGCAGAAGCCAGCACCAGAGCCCGGAAACAAGGGCAGCCAGGCTCTTTGCAGAGACAGTGCAATTATTCCTGGTCCCACTGTGGGGAGCTTGCAGGATGGACTACTTGCTTACAGACCCAAATAGCACAGCCAAGTTACAGCGCTGAATTTCCTCTCTTTTATGAGCCTGTGGCATTTAAAAACTGCCTGATCTCTATTTAGGTTTCTTGCTTGTGGCCTGGGGAAAGGACAGGAGGAGGAACTGCAGAGCAGAAAGCCTTTTGTCTTCAGTATTGATGAAATTTGAGATGCTTCCCTCCCTCTCCCCATTATTTACCACCACAGCTCTCACATAAATTGCCACAACAGCGTAAGAGCTACTTTTGCCCAAATTGTTCCTGCTACAGCTAGGAAGGAGATGCTAAACTCCATTTTTGGAAATATTTTCAAAGTGAACAATCATAGCCTGTGGCTGATGAGTCTCGGGACCTGCTGTTGCTTGGGGTTACCTGGTGCTCCTGAGGATGCTCACCCCCTGCTCAGGACCAGGACAGGCCACTGAGTAAACTGGAGCTTCTCTCAATAACAAAGGGAGCAGCAGTAACGGGGTGTTTGTACTGGCAGCTGGCACCACAGATTTCCAGGGAAGATTTTCAAGAAATGTCATTTTGTAATTGGCACCCAATTAGCTGCGCGTACCGACCTCCAACTCCAAGTCCTTTTCTGAGGCTGGGGTGCTTTATATAAAAAAAAAAAAGGCCTTGCTTTGATATAAAGTCCCCTACTTGGATAATAGGAATCCAAGCCTGCTTATCATGAACATGAACCGGATAAGGTGAGGGAGTAAACAGAAAACAAGTTAAGATTAGGATATTTTGGTCAATGGATGCTTCGTATCTGCCTCTCCATCGTGCTCGTAAATTAAAGTCCTTTGGCCTAAATGACCGAGATGTTCCCCTAATCACGTTTCCACAGTATTAATAAGGCTGTTCAATGCAACTAGTTCCCTCTAAATTTTCAGATCAAGATCTGCTAAGCGTCAGACGTATCATTTAATGAAAAACGCATTTCACTGCCTAGGGAGCTTGGGTTGCCAAAAGGGAATTGCAAAGACTGCAGAGACAAAAGTGACTCTTTTTCCAGGACAGTGGAATAATATCAGCCAGAAGCCTTCCTTGAGAAGGTCCATGGCTCTAAAAGTAATTTTTTATTTTACCATATTATATTTACATCTGTTCCCTGCCAAGGCAGATATTTAAAGCAACTCAGAAATCACAAAACGAGGTGTGAAGCTGCTCCCGAGGGCCCTGCCAAAGCCAGCGGCATCAGCAGCCTCAAAGCCACCAGCCCAGAACGCGCCTGCAAACAGCACCACAGCAGCCAGACAAGCACGGTGCCAGCGTGCCGCGGGAGCGAGGACGGCTCTGGCACAGCTGGAGAATCCTCTCCCTCTGATCCCAACACCAAGGTCAGGCAGCAGCTGATCCCCCGGAGCTGGAGGGGTAAGATGGTTATAGACTTAAAGCAGTAAAGCAGAAGGTGTCACAGAGCAGACACTTCTGAACTGTACTGGTGCACATGCAGCAGCCACCTCAGCACGTAGGTGTGAAGCCCCCTCCACCCCCCACTCCCCTCCTGCCCCTGTCACACACCGACAGCTCACTGAGAAGCAGCTCCAGCTAACAGCCTTCATTATGCTACTCTTCATCCTGTGTAGCTGTTAGCTTTATTTTCTCTTTCTATGAAGTTATCATGGAGTCAAGGGACAGCAAAAGGGGACTATCTTCCATCTTCTCAATCTACACACGATAATAATGAGAAATTAACTTTCACTCTCCCAAAGGAGCAACCTACTGATGCAGAAACTGTCTGGAAAAGCTGGAGTCTTGGAGGGAGCTCTGTAAGGAGAGACAGAGCCTTGCAATGAATAATTGCCGTGAATCACTGCCCTTGCTTCCCAATGAACACAAAGAAGATGAAGTCCTTGAATCTGCCTTCATCCCAAGAACCCCATCTCCTCCTCCTCTCCTTCTCCCATGGGTGTAAAACAAGCCAGCAACAAGTATGAGGACACCCATCTCTGAGGAGATGTCTTGCTAGAAATCAATGCCACCTAAGAGACTGCAGAGTGCACTGTGTTTGCATCCCAGGCTAGCAGGACCTGATGATGAATGACATCATGGTCCAACACATTGACATCACTCAGACCTGTGTCCCAGCTAATCCAAGCAAGAGAGAGCTGTGGTTAACCATTCTCATTGTGGACAAAGGCTGGAGAAGCTTCCCAGATCTGTGGTAAAACAACACGCAAGTTACGGCACATCACACAACACGGTGGTGCTATGTCAGGAGCTGATGCCATTACACACCACAAGGTGTTTCTACTTTTTAGCCTCCAAACTTGTCCTCCTCTTGTGCAGTCCCATATTACGGAGAAGGAAGTGAACTCCTATTGAGAAGATTATAGCACGGAATCCCTAAAGACCTCCCTCATCACACACCTTAGTGAAAAAGTAGGGGAGCTCATGAAGCAGAGAAGGCAGAAGAGGAAGGTGGCTCCAGAAATATCATCATAAGAAATAATTCTGCAAATACTGAAATAAAATCATGCCTCGAAATATTCTTCTCAACAGTTAATTAAACTAAAGCGAGAGGGCTGAGGATATGATACTCATGGGAAATCACATACCTCTTTGAACACACCAAGAAAAATTGTGTGTGGCCAAGATGGGGCACTTTAGAATAACACAGAGCGTACATAATAACATCTGAAAAGATTGACTCAGGCCTGTAATTCCCTCATCTCATACTTGGACAATTTGCTTAAAAGCACCATCTATTCCATTTACATCACGACTTGCTTTGCGTCACTGGAAATCACGTTCAGTCAGTTACTGGACGTACATGACAGCATCCCTTCTGGATCTCACCCCGCAGCAGAGACCCATCACCTGCAACATCCTCCTCCTGGCCATTTGTCCCAAGGGACACGGAGCACGCAGCGCCAGGAGCGACACCCATGCTGGAGCATTGGCTGGACTTGAGAATGGGGATCAGCACCAGGAACAATCGCTCCCCAGCACCTCCCGCCCGAGCTAACAAGCTAATGCCTCACCACACAGCAGCCCAGTGTCAGCACAGCTCTATCCTGTGGAGCTCCGCTCTGTCTGGGGCCATCAAACATTCCAAGTAATGGATTTCAAGCAACCATCTATTATTTCCACCACCCACCCCCCCTTTTTTTTTTTTCCTTCACTGAGTGCAGGTTTAATACCCTTGGATGGCAGCTCTCACTCACGGGGCAAGGAGGAATGCACAGGGATTGTTGGTTGGCATTGCTCCTGACTGACAGCAAGATTTCAGAAATAGCTCATCTCTCATTTCTTGTTTCGACAAGAAGAAAAAAATCTGATGACAGAAGTTATTTCTCCCCTGAGAAACGCTGCTCTCAAAGTCTTCATTTACCCTGACATTTCCCCTCCACTGTACCAACCGCTTATCAGCAGATTGCAGCCCAAATAGAAAAGCAAAAGAGGAATCTCGAGCAGCCCCAGATGGGGATGTCTCACCCCCAGGTGTCAGAGTGAGCCGGTCCCTGCCCAAGCAGACACCCGGTGTCAGTTTAGGAGTTTGCTGGCAGTTAGGAAGGGATCACCCAAAGGCGACTGTAACCCCTCTGCTAGAGGGCAACGTGTCACCACCCCAGCCAGTGACGCACCTGAAGGATGCCCTCACAGGTGCCTACTCGTTCTCTTCCGTACAGAGTTTTAAAATAATACTTATGTGGACAAATATTTTCAGACTTAGGTGGACTTACCTGTCCCAGCTGTATCACTGGCAGATCACACGGGAACTGGTTTTACAAACCATTTTTTCCTCTCCTGAATAAATGCTTGTCTGTCACCCTCAGGCAGTGACACTGCTCAGTTCGGCAGGACCAAAGTCTGTCTTGAACTGGCTTCCCAACAGTGACAACTTGGCAGCAGAATGCAACTGGGTGCAAGGGACAGTGACTTTGACTGTGGGCAGCAGCACAGCTGACCCCCACCCGTGCCCCCCACCAAAGTCCTCAGTGGGCTGCAGAGATGGAGAGCGATGGGCAGCTACGGGGCAGGCATCTCCATTTAACAACAGTTCCGACCAGTACCATGTTCCCTGTGCTCAGATCTATTTTTATGAATGTGCTGGAAAAGCCTGTACATTTTTGCTCTCTGTACTCATTCTTGACACAACCAGAAAATAGGGAGCAGTGATAACTGCACTAATAATAGTAATACAACTAATAACAGGATTTGACTTCCCAGTAAACATTTACTCTGCCGCCACTTACACTCAACGGTATCACATCTGTTGCCAAAGACTGAACTCCAGAAGAGGTTCATCCAGCATCTTTACATACATGGTTACTCAGCCTGATTAATTCAGCCACTAATAATTCTCTTCTTTTGTAAAGCACAAAAAAACCCCACAAAAACCAAAAAACACCCACAACAAAAAACAACAACAAACCAACCAACCAAACAAAAACCAGATTAAAAAACCATCTGTATCATCAGTGTTTTTGACTCGAGAGATGACCATCTTCCCCCTGACCCTGTTGCGGTTCCTGGAGTCCTCATCACTGCGCTTCCCTCCACACCACGACCTGCCTGTCCTCCTTCCCCCATTTACACCTCGGGGCACGTCACAGATAGAAACGGCAGCTCGTGAAAGTACCAACAGCCAAATTCTGAGGCAGAGTGAGGGGGTTTTTGGAGGAAATTATTTCTGTGTGCCATCATGTTTATGAGTGGCCCAAAACACTGAATATTAAAAACCTCCCAAAGGAGGGAAATGGAAAAGCCAGGCAGCTTCACTGCCAGACCTCATGCTGGCAAAGCCACCAGGCATCCCAGATCACCCTGGCTGGTTCCTGTGTCTCCATTCATCAGATATGCTTCTCAGCTCAAATATCTGTATCTAGAGACCATAAACAGAACTACTAAAAAAGGAAAATACACATCTGCTGAAGAAAGGCTTCATTACCAAGGTCAGAGAAATTCCAGGGTGTTCACAGGTTATTTTAAATCACTTTGGTGCACTGGGTAGCTGTAGGTACTTTACTGGTACAGATATATGCTGTATTGATTTGGGAGCATGGCTTTTGCCTTCCAAATTATCAGAGTAACCTCGCTGAAACCTCCTGATGTGGGGGAAGAACTTCCCTGAGCTCTTGGGGGTCTGGAGTCCAAGAAGAGCCCTTGGCCTCGAGCACTGTCAGTAAATTCAGATGCTGTTAGGCACTGCCTGGGGGCAGCTACCCCCAGGACAGCTACTCTGCAATAATGCAGCACAAAAGAGTTATTTGACCAAGAGAAAAAAGAAAAGCTAATCCCAACCCTTCTTATTTTGGGAGCAGGGGAGAGTAAGAAAACACAAGACAAAACCCCACCAAGGTCCTAGAGGCAGAAAACCACATTTGGAGATGCACTTATCACAAATTAAACTGCAAGGGAAGTAATCCACAAGCCGAAGTTCAGCCAGTGAACAGCTTCTCATGCTCTCTGACCACCAAGAGAGTAGAAACCTGCCTGCGGTGCCACTTTAACACACATACACGTAAGATCACACCTGCTATTTCCTGTCGAGATGGGAAGCGGCTACAAAGGGCCTGCGCGGGTTCCCTAACGCGGCCAGGCGGGCGAGCTCTCCTCCCGGCAGCGCGCTGAGTCAGAACCTGGTCTGGCACCTCGTCCAGAGGCTCACCAAACAGGAACATCCTTCCAGAAACTGTGCTGTCCGAAAGCTGTGTCTTGCAGGCAGCGAACAACATTTTTACGGAAGAGCATGATAATTCACGTGTTGATGGTTCTGAACTCTACAGCAGACTTGAAAAAGAAATTAGAAACAATCTTTATGAACTCCCCCGAATGCCGAGCAATTGAAACCTACTCATAACGATACAGGACCGAAGCTAGAATATTAAAATTGTCATTAAGTGGGATGCACACGAAATGCTAAAAAGTCTTTTGGCAAATTATTCCTTGATATAATGACATGCTGTAGACCTAAATCTTAGTACAAGGCATGAAAAAAGACAGTTAAATCAACTTTATTCATTTAAATATAATTTTAAAAGAACTGGTGTTCGTCTCTTTATTGCTCAAGGATCTTTATCAATTTCTTTAGCCCTCATTTATTTCTCTTCCTTAGTCCCACGGGAATGCCGTTTGATTTATTGGGAATTAGTTCTTACAACTCATGAATGCTTTAAACTGTTTTCAGATTAATCATGCCGATATCTGTTCACACACCGAGGAGAGCCCCGTTCGATCTGTAGGTTCACACACACCCGAAGGGCTCCCAACCCGCTGTGTGCCAGCAGCGGTTTGCGTTATCGATCGCTCTCTCATGGAAACAGCTCGTTACGGCAAGGACCCGCGGCTCCAATTAACTTTTAAAATACTTATTTTGCGATGGCCTCATTCTGCAGGTGTTGTTTTGGTTACGGCTCTGCTGAGGCAGATATCAGCTTTAAAGCAAGGTCAGTTCCCAGCGCAGCAGTGATACCAGCACCCACACAGGCTGCTGCATTCTTATGGGGGAGGGGGACAAGGGGGGGGAATCTATTTAGTACATTTACTTTCAAGTTGAACTTTCCTGATCATTGCAACCATCGGCTCAAGGCTAGCAAGGTGTTCCCCAATTGTACCCCAGTGGGTCTCTATCTTGTCTTTGTCCAAAATACCATATACAAGGGGATTTTGCCAGGATGCCATCGACGCCCATCTCCTCGGCGCTGGCTGGTGCTGCCTCCCCTGCACCATAGCTGGCGGGAGCTGCGCGGGGTTTGACATGGATCGGGAAAGCCTTGGAGGGGATGGGAGCAGGGAGGATCTTTGTGCCACACTCAAAAATGTCGGGAGGAGGGAAAAATGTTTCTGGTTCTCCTTCCACTAACAGCACAGAGATTGGCTCGTGACTTGAGACACTATAAAAGTCCGTAAATATCTGTAAATTTAATAATAACTTGTTAATTACAGATTTTAATTGAGAACCACTTCAAACTGGAATTGCAGTTCGACAGTCGATGAACTTCCAACACTGCAGCCAGCAAACGGCTGGCAGAGCAGCAACGGCAGCCCAGCGATAGCAGCCCAGCAACGGCTGCATCCTCTGGGCATCTGGAGAGACCTCAGATGTGTGGCAGTGCCAAGACTATCCAGGGAGCTGGGGGAGCCAGGGCTGCCGAGGCTCTGGCTGGAAGAGCTGGCCATGTTGTCATGGGAGGGAATAAACTCCCCAACTTTGCTCCAGCACAGGGTAAGGACTGATCCTTACAGAAAATGTACAGGTGAGGGCAGCAGGGACTTCAGCTGCATTCATCTTCCAAGCAGACCGAGGAGCAGCGACACTGACGGAGCCAGAACGAGATCTTCTGCACAGGAGCTCTCTTTGATGGTCACTAACTGCATGCTGCATTTCAAGCTAAACACCCTACAGCAACCTTTTTCAAGCCCCTCCTCTCTTTCAATTCAACCTCAGGAATATAATCTATTTATTTATATCAATTTAGTCCCATCAATTAATGATGGCAAAGCAATTAACTAGAATGCCAGACAGTATAAAATAACCACATAATGCCTTCTTCAGAGGAAATCTATTATGTAATCCCGATCGGTCTTCATTAACACAAAGTATTCCAGTAAAAGGTAGTAATCTAGTTATGGTCTGTGAAATATGAAGATCCGCAAAGTAATTTTTCAGAATTAAGATTATTTTTAGCAAATGGAAAGGAAACTTTTTGCATTTTTCCTGCAAACCTTTGCAAAAAAGGAAAGAGTGCCATAATGTAACGTACCAGTACTGAGCAGATTGTGTGATATCACCAAAGAGGCATTAAATTAGCCATTATCACTGCAATGAGAGGCGAGGCAGCTTCCCAAGCATCAACCTTCCCCACGCTGTTTGGTTTCTGGACCAAGCCAAAAGCAAGACAGCATCGATTTTCTCCATGCCTCATCCAATGCTCGCTGCGCAGAGTCACAGACGCCAGCACCAGGAAAACGAATCTCAAACTGCTAACTGCAGCAGTCCTCAAACACCTGATAATCAGCTTTTGGGCTGAAAGTGTTCCAACCAGTGCTCTACAGTTTTGTTAAAGTGGTGACTTAATATACCACTCATCTTCGTCATCAGCTCTGCTTCACGTGGGGCTCACAACCACCGCAACGGGAGGAAGCCACGATGTGACCTGACCCTGACTCCTTTCGTACAGCGCTGGCCTGAGGAACTGAGCAAATGACTTGTGTGCAGAAAAAAGGTGTCTTAGTCTCTCCAATATTTAATGCGACACAATTCTGAATTAATACATCGAGTATTTTAATGATACTAATCTATCAATTTTGTATAGTAAAGATCCAATTGTTAGAAAAAAATAGATTAAAAACTTACACAAATCCACAAAACAACCAGTTTCACATGGAAACACACATTTTATAATTTTAAGCCTTATTCATGTTCAAACTTATTAATAAAGTAGTAGATGATAAGAGAGAATTAACCCCAAATATAGAAAATCCTGCAAAGAACATAAACAAATATAAAAGTAGTCAACCACTTCTCTAGAATATGCCAAAGCTGTTAAGCTCTCTTGACTTAAAATTTATAATGAAGCAGTTTAAAAACCCCCAAATTCCTAAAGGAAACTGTTTACAATACAAACTCAATTATTGTCTTATTCTGATGCTTATCTTTTCTTATATCCTCTCAGCTCATCCTACTTTTGAATTTAATTACATTACAGTATTTTTAGTTGAGATGAAATTACACATTTTCAGATTAATTTCGCCTGAACTACCTTTTGATAACACAAAATCCTTCTTCTATCATGCTCTAATTTGAGACCATCTCCGTTAAAATGAATCACTCTTTCAAAGCTCGTGTCACACCCCTCCAGTACAGCCACACTCACTGTCTCCAAACCCAGCGTGACGTGCCAGGAATCCAAGGGTAGATGTCTGCCCCCTTTCCTTTGATGAAAAACCTCCTGTTTTGCTCTTTGCACTGGTATTTTCTGAGCCCGTGACACCAGAGACGTCAGGCAGTGACTGTTGCCTCCCTACACAATGCCACCAGAAGCTCCCATGGGATCACCTGGCACAGCACCATCCACCCGTGCACAGAACCCAGCCTCTCCCAGGGCTCCCACGCTGGCTTTAATCCAGCCACGGACACCACAGTTTTCCTCTCACCTGCCTCCCACAAGTTGTTATCCAACGCAACCATCAAATCCTAAGTGTATTTAAAATCTGCTTTCTTAATGTGCCAAGCTTAGAAACTCAATCTAATTATTATAACTGAGTTATAAGCTGTAATTGTGCTAGCGCTGTGCAAGATTTTCACTTCCTAAACCATGACCAAACTATGATTAATATCAGCGAGAAACTAAGATTAACGTTAGCTTCCATACAAACTACACAGTCTGAAGAAAAAAACCCACCCTACTTATCTTTTGTACTCATTGCGGAGGGTGCACTACCGTCCTTTCAAAGGGCAGAACCCCCTCTCCAACAGATTTCTAACTCCAGCGCGTCCACATCCTCCAGCACTGGTACAGCCCCAGCCCTCAGCAGGACCCTGCAGCGAGCCCCGTGGCCGGTATGTGCAATTCCCCATCGCTCCTGTCCCCTCCTGCTCACGCCCATCGCAGAGCTGAGCTGTCCTCACCAGCCTCCGGGTCGAAATCTCATCCAGTATCGGGGACTTCAGTAGAGGTGGTTGGACAGAATAAAGGAAGCTGCATTGGACACAAGGGTCCCATCAGACCTGGCACCACAGGCTTTAGAAGTGACTTTTTTTAAATTTCAGGAGTCAAGGAGATGAGAGGGAGGATTGAAGAGAGGAAAATGAACAGAGCAGCATTTAGAAAAGCCTGGGAGTAAAACTGGAGGGAGAGGAGGCGGAAAGGCAAGCAAGCGGAGCCACAATTATAAAATCCTCTGAATCTTCAATAACATAAATTTAAAACAATGAACCACTGTTCACTGGCAGTGTTATCAAAGGACGTAATTTGTCAGAAAAAATGTTGCCGAGCGATTTAGAGCTGGTTAGGTCTTCTGAGGCGGTCTGTGATTACAAAGGCCACCCAGCAGGGAGAGGTGTCCCTGAAGCACAGGTCGCTGGGCGGCTGCAGCTGGCACCCAGTATCTGTATTTCTTGTTTATACGTGCGACCCTTCCCAGAAGCGAGGTCAGGGCAATGAGGTGGAAAGGTCGGGATGCAAATCAAATGAAAGCCCCAGCCGGTGGGACAGGCTGCGCACAGCAGTTCGCGTGGCACCGCGGCATCACCGCTAATGCTGACGGCTGAGGCAGGGGGAGGCACCTCCAGAGAGCTCAGAAGAAATAAGAAATACACTACTTTCAAAAAAAATCAAGGCCACAAATGGTAGGTTTCCCTTGAGACTCTACAGATGCCCTCGATGTCTGAGGATGCTGAGCTGGATGCTGTGTTCCTGAGGATTTTTTCAGATGAGACTTCCACTAAGTTCCTAGAACACTTAGGATTGAAGCTTTTGTTCTAACCCAGCTCTTCTATGTTTCCAAACACCAAGGGGACTACAATGGGAACAAACAGATCCAAATGTCGGAGCAAAGGTCTTGGTGGGTACCTGGGAAGAAGCAACATCTCGTTGGCATCTGCTCAGGAGTTTTCTAGCCCACAGCACTTGTGTGATACATAAACAAACACACCAGTAAAGCAGAAAGCAAGAAGTCAGCAGGCAGATAAATTATGACTAAGACGACAACAGCTCACCACCCAGCCACTTTCTCTCTCCTCCATGATGCCAGCATCACTGGCTTTAGAAATTTCACTCTAAATATTGCAAAGTAGAAATAAGAAGGAGGACAGTGAAAAAAGCCTGACTCTCATTCACGTTTTACCTTTGTGCTGGTGGCTGGGACAACACGTTACTCAGTGAATCGAATCCTCCCTTACGCACAGAATATTTCCTTTGTAACTGCTCCAACAATTTCAACCTTTCTTAGCTGCTGGAAAATCCTGTTACACAGCAAAGACTTCTACCAGGGTTTTAATTTACTTACTGTACATAAACCCAGCAACTTGGCCTGGTCATTTCATGACTCACTGGTACACCTGGGGGCCCAGAGAACTGCAACGCCTGCTCCAGCAGCATGTGGTGCTGCGCTGTGTTACAACCCCCAGTAACACACTGCTCACAGCATCCTGCCATCTCAAAAGATCCAGACTAAGCCTTTAAAACATGTTCAGGCCTACTGTCGCCCTGGAGTGACGCAGAGGTCGCCACTCCCAGAGCGTCCTGTCCGCGCCGTGGAGCTGGGGGCAGCTCAGCCCTGATACCCTGTTTGCTCACTGAGGCAGCAAAGAGCAGGGGAAATGTGTGAGCCTTTAAGCCAGAGAGTAAAACAGAGGGAACATCCCACAAATACCAGACAAAGTCAGTTAATTCATGTGTTACAGAGTGAGAGTCCTGTATAATTTGCCCTTCGAGTAGTTTACCTTAGCTAATTGCTTATCCAGCAAGAGCTCTCCTGCATAACCCGTTTGCTGTGCAAGAGGCTCAACCGATGAGAACAGAGCAGTCACCTTCCAGAGGTCACTGAGGTGAAGATGCAGAGATGCTCCACACGCCACTTTGGTCCTCAGACCCACAAACCAACCGTGCTGACTATGGAGGGTGTGGAAAGTGCCAAAAAACCGCAGAGGACTCGGGGCAGGGCAAGTTTCTCCAGGGGAACCATGGGAGATCACAGGTCCCCTTTCCAGGACAAGCTCCCCATGAAGGATGGAGTAGAGAAGGCTGCAAATAAGATGCCAGAACTAAGCCTTTCCTCCCACTTCTGCTCGGCTCCATCACTGCAATTTACAGAGATGCATTCACCCACTGTCGGCATTTTACAATAGAGCTCAAAACAATAAACCAATTTATTTTGTAAAGATGGGTCCTTGTGGCATCTGCATTGCCCCCTCATCTTCTCCACTGGTGCAAGATGAAGCACAGACAAAACCAAATGGCTTAATACCATGACTGTAAAATCCTCCGATTTTAAACGTTATTGGAAGAGAAGCTAAGCGGAGAGCTGTCAGACCCACTAACCATCTTCCAGCCAGCTGAAAGATGGAACAAGTACAGATGTTATTAGTCTCATTAAAATTTGGTAAATTAAACAGTGAGAGGGAACAGCCTTATTTATCTTAGTTTAGTTCATCATTGACATTTATAAAATAAATACAGAAATAATACTATGGGCAGAATTCACTCTAACTGGCAGCAGTGGGAGTCACATGTGCTCCGATGAAGCTCAGGGAGGGATGATGCTGCTGCTGTCTGGTGGGAGAAGAGCTGGACGGTGCCAGCTGATCCCGAGGGATCCACTGGTACCTCTCCCCTAAACACTTCCCTGCTGCTTGGAATCCCACTGTGAGCCTGCCTCAGCCTGTGGGTTTCTCTACGGAGATGGATGTTAACAGCTCACAGCACTCCCTGGTCCAGCAGACCCCAGCTCCATCAGAGGAGGAGTGATTCATCACATCCACCAGTTCTGTATGTTTGATCACAAGAAGCCAAACACACCTCTGCAGCCACAGACAATCCATTCACAGTCATACATGGTCCATTCTGTGCGTGCACCAGCACCTGGCTGTTGCCTGGCCCTCCTGGGACAAGCAGTTTCTATCACTATGCTGACCAGTGCTCAAAAAATTATCATCACTCTGTTTTTAAAATAGAACCGTATCACCTGGCACCCTCACGCTGCACGTGGCATTGTTAAACTGGGCCACAAAAACACATTCAAATGGTACACCCGGCACATTTTGGCACTATGGTGAAGTGGCACGACAGCTTTGCCACAGTAGATAGATTTTACTGATCATTTTGTAAAAGCGCCAGGCATCTGAGCAGCAGGCAAACAAGACACACAGCACACTGGAGAAGATGGAAAAAAAAATTAAAAAGGTGCTTCCTGGTAAGCGGAGTCATTTTTAGGCAAAACTTCATTCCTCAGAATCAAAAAGATTTCCTGAACCATGGGAGAAAAAGTTTTAATTTCACACCACGACAAAGATAGGGCAGGAGAGGGCAAGGAGGGATGACCTCGGTCAGTGATGTGGTAGGGAAGATCCTGGCAAGCCTGTTTAGCATCACCGGCCCCAAATCAGGTTCCTAAGAGCCTGTGCAGACATCAGAGGCAGCAAAGCAGCCACAGCAGCACCAGCTGCATCCTTTCTGGACAGAGCCAGGCGATGCTAAAGAGAAGACGAGGACTGTGAGGTGATGCTCACCTGGACCAGGATTCCAGAGTCACCACCGAGGAGATAACAGGATTTCTGTCAGGAAAGCTTCCAGTTCTCATGTTCCACCAGGAGGCTTGTGATGGACTTTTACTGCTGCTTTATTTCCCTCAGAATCAATAGAAAATAATCCTATGGCCAAACATAAATCACATTGCAAAACTTGGTGAATCATCATGTGGGCCACCTTGGGAGGAGACCTTTTATTTAATTCCAGAAACAGCACTGTTAATGATTTAGCAGACTCTGATTTCATGGCACTGGAGACCTCCATCCTGCAGCGAGCACGGCCGCCGCTGGCCCGGCAGTTCAGGTTTATTGGTGGAGCAAATGCACACAAAGCTTATTTCAGCCTTCGTGCCAGGCGGGTGCAGGCACCTGGGAGCAGCTCTCGACGCGCGCCCACCCTGACTGCTGGAAATACCCCTTCGGGCTGCACCGCCCCCCACACCAGGAGTGATTCGGGAGGCTGCGCTGTCTGTTAACGTGGAAAAGTAGCGGTTGGTAAATCAGCTGCTGCAGGAGCAGGCAACAACACAGTCCCACGTCCAGCAAACAGCAGCAGCAGCTCCAGCAAACTCTGTCAGGACCTTCCTCTTGCTCCCAGTCAGGAGACAGTACAGCCTGGCAAAGGGACTACTCCTGAGAGCAAAGCCAGCAGCCCCACACAGCTGCATGGGAGCTGCAAACCCAGGACAGCCCCAGCCCCCACAGCCCCACAACCCTGCCGAGCCTGCGGCCAAAGAGAAGGAAATCCAGCACTGCATCGGCTCAGAAAAAAAGGGAACTGTTTATCCTAATTAACAAACTTTTTCCCCTGTAACCTGTAACACAAACTGGCCTAAGAATTTTGTTGTTTTACATTCTGCCAGTAAGTTACATGAAACAAAAAGGTATGGTGGAAATTATCTGAGGGTTTGAGATTTAAGGTACATTTTTAATTAAAACAAAGAGACCAAAGCTGTGATGCAGTGTCATAAAGCAGATAATTTTACAGCTGGATGGTCTCCCTCTGATGTACTTGAAAACCATTTTTAAGTGACATAAAGTTTAACATACCGGTACATCTGCCTACCCACCAGATTCTACACAGAATTTAAAATTTAATTATATTAAAGTATTGTTACAGCGCACATAGCAAGAATGCCAACCAAGTGTAACTCCACAAGAATCTTTGCCAGATTTTTTTAAGTTTGTGTTTCTCAAGACTAGGAAGGAAAAAAAATAAAAAATTTCTGTGCTCTCAGCCCTTCTACTTTTACTGCTCACCTACAACCTCCCCCACACTTGGACAGAGTGGGCTCCTGCACTGCTCCAGCACCTCGCGTGGAGCACCGATCACCAGGCTCAGGAAGCCAGAGCTGTGCTCTCTGCTGCTACATTTTGCACATGGAGTCTCCCACAAGATTTTCCTCTATATGCAAGCATAAGGATGCAGAAATCCTAGAAAGCCAACCATAAACCTATAGGGAAAGACGCAAAGCCACATGGAAATGGAATACCTCAGGCATGGCAGTCCGTGGGTCAAGCCCAGAAAAGCAGCATCAGTAGAAAGGGAAAATATGTCCCCCTCAGTACCTGACAGTAACTGTCCTCTTGGAAGGTGGAAGAAAATGAGTAATTTCACATTTCTGTGAATATCCGTGAAGAGTACCACCCCTTCAGAGCAATCAAAGGGCCCCACAAGCCTAGCAGCATGCCCAGGGACAGCACATGCACCTGCCAAGCACCTCCTCATGCCACGGCGAGATAAAAGCCTGATCATTACCTACAAACACTGCTATTCAGCACCAAAAAAAAATAAACAACCCCCCAAAATAATCAGCATCTGCAGTCAGCTCCTCATCTCCTGACACAAGCGGTTTGTTATACAAATCAATTTGTATTCCTCCAATCCAAACAGGGGGTCCTCCGTGCTGCATGGCTCCCGGCTGCTCTGCACACACATGGGGCACAGAAACCCTCCTCCCAGTTCCAGGTTTATATCACACACTTACTAACACATTAATGGACAATTTCAGTCCTGTTATATTTGCCACTGTCCCTGTGTGACGAGCAAAGAATTCACTCTCTGCCGCAACGCGCACCCCTTCCCCCAGACCTGGGGCGTCCTGGCCACTGCTGGCCAAAGCCAGGAGAAAGGGGCAACCTGAGATGCCCAGCTCCCGCCCAGCCCTCCAACTTCACTGCCAGATCTCCTGGAGGGAAAAGAAGAACTTTGTCAATAAATAATCCAAATAAATAGTTTATTTTTCATCAGCTGGTATTTGAAGGCCATTAAGATGCAATGAGCAGTCTCAGGCACTCCTCCTGTACGGTGTTTTCAATGCAGAGACTGTATTGGAAAAACTGAGAGAATATCATTAAAGGTTAATTATGAGCAACTTAAAGGTTATTTTTGCATATCTCACCTCCTGGACAAAAGATGCTTCTTCATTACCATACCCGAATATAAATGAAGTTGCAAAGCCTTTAAAATGAGGCAAAGACTTTAATTTTGTTGCTGTCTTAAACAGTGTGAACAAATACCAGTTTTCCCAGACCTTCTACAGCCGCTCCAGATTACACAGGAAAGGGCATCTCCAAATGGTCCTGCAATGGCCACTAAACCCCCCGTCCTCCTCGGAATCCTTTGACTGGAAGCACAAAACACGTGAAAATGTTGACTGCTCTACTGGGTCTGGTTCCAGCCATCAGAAGTCCCAACCCCAAACCTCACCGGGTACATTTTTGCTGCCTTCTGCTCTAGCTGGGACAAAGGCAGCTCTGCTTTTTTTTGGTTCACAGCCTGTTAAACCCAGATCACACGGTCGACACAGGGGCACTCGCTTGTACTAAGCAGCCTCTGAGGCCCTGAGCATCCCTCCCCACACCCCAGCAGCATTATCTCCGGAAACAGTCAATCAGTCCAGATTCTAATGTCAGTTTTGTCCAAAAATGAACATCACATACTTTCCTTCGCCGCATCTATCGAGTGGAAAAGCTTACCAAGCCTCACTGAAGGCAGACCATAGTTTGCTGAATAATTTAACCACCTTAATAATCACCTTTAATCAGTTAATAGCTTTTTCTGATGATACCATGTTTTCTAGGGTTCTCTGCCTCTCCAAGGGGTGATGCTGCAGGACTCTCCTCTGACTCTGAATGAAGAGGAGCAGAAACCTTTGCACCCCAACACTGCCACTCCCCACAAAGCTGGGCAGAAGGGACAGAAGATATCGGTGCATGGACCAGCTATGGAACCAACATCTCTAAAACCATACACAGCAGATGTGTGGCCAGGTTTGAGCCTGGTGACCCCACACAGTCGCTGCAAGGAGATCATCAGGCTGGAAGAGTCAACCTTCGGCATCTGTGCCAGGTGAATCCTGTCCGTAATGGATATATGGACATCTTGCCTCCATTACCCCAGCTGGCCAGTGCTGCCTTGCACGGTGATGCAGCTCTCTAGAGCTGCTGGTTAAATACAAAGGGCAACCAGCTCTCCAGGAGCACCAGCTCCCACCTCCTGCCTGGGCTGGATCAGTCATGGGAAGGGTCTGCATGAAATACTTGGAGATCATCAACTGATCTGAGCCATGGTGTCCTAATGGCTCCCAGAGATTGTGCTGTGAGGTCACATTAAAACAAACAGGGTGAGCTGTTAAAGGAATTAATTAATGATGTCTCAACACCCCCGGACCACAGTGGCTAAAAATCTATATGAATCGATGCTTCTTAAAACCATCTCTGTACTGTTTATCCTCTTCAGGGAAAAAAAACAGACAGTAGGAAATACTGACAGCAGGGAGAAGAAAGCATCGAGAGTCATGAAATCTTTAAAGTGTAAAGAGAGATGCGCCACATTTAGCAGGGATTATGTCAAGCAGCATCCCAAGCCAGAAAGAGCTGACAGCACACACATTGCCTTTGAAGGAAAAACAGGTCATACAAGACACCAAACATGTAAACAGAGTTTCCAGCAACATGAGCAGAAACCCCAAAATTTCAGCACCGTGTGTGGGTGAGGCTGATGGTCCTGGATCCCGTGGAGAGTATGAACTACATGAGAAAGTGAGGATCTTTACAATGTGCCCTGAAAGCCTAGAAAAGGTTTCAGGAGTATTTCTATTTGCAATGAGCAGATGGGAAGATGGACAGAACTTTCACCATTCGCCACAAGCTCAGGACAGTTGCCTGTCCACGACCTCCAGCTCACACAAGCTCCTCCTCCACACGCTCATTTCACAGGTGCCAGGACATCCTGGCAGCAGCATCTACCCGTGCAGCAGGACGGCTCCCACACAGAGCGTGTCGGAGAGCCACCTTGCGAGGTAATGACCTAACGCAGCAAATTAATTCCAAAGCACAATTGTTTTCAATCTTCATTTAAACCCAACCTTAGTTAATCTCACTTTAATGACATAGGAAATGGAAATTCCCTTAATAAAGTAAGTTATGAATATTTATTACCCTATTTTTACCTGAAAATTGAATAATTCAATTAATTTTACTATTAATTATTTAATATAAAATTAATATACTGCAAGATCCTAACTTATCTTTAAGAAGACCCTGATAAAGATACCCAAGATAAAGTATGTTCGCTAGCTGGGCCACCGGACAGGTAAGAAATGGGAAAGGCTCATCAGAGATGGGCAGCTGTAGGGAGGGGACTCATCCTGCCCCTCGCCGCTGAGCAGGGTCAGTCCTCCCCAGCAACCCCCCTATGTCAGCAGGGCCGGTCAATGCTGACCCCGTCCCAACCCCACCCCCAGCTCCGGTCCTGCTCCTGCTCCTGCCCCCCACACTGGCAGCAGGCAGGGCTGGGCTGGGAGGCAGGGCTCACTGCGCACGGCGACGCTCGCCAGGGGAGACAGGCGCACTTCTCACTTCTACATCCCCCCCGGCAGTTCTGATGAAACAATAATTGTATTCAGTTTTCCTGCCGTGCTCCCTCTAAATCTCATTGTGGAATGGCACCCTCCGCTCCAGCCTCGGCACGAGGCCGCATTTAACATAACAAATTGAATTTCTCAGGAAATTTCAAAACTCTGGAGCCAGCAAAAAATCACTAAAAAAAGTAACAGAGGAAAACAACGATGGTTGCAAGTGCATTTTCAATCAGGAAAAGTGATTTCCAGCCAGCCTAATGTAATCTGCATCCCCTGTTTTAGCGACCGGCATCAGCAAAAGCTGAGGTGACTAAATGGTAGAATGGTCCTCTCCGCGCCGCGCTGTCTATGATGAAAGCAGGCCGGGTGACATGTTTTGCTTTTTGCTCCCTTGGCATGTCCTTAGTACTGCAACTGAGTCCAGCTCCCACAGCATCTCGTCTCATGGCAGAGGCTGCAAAGTCATCGCCCTGTGCATCACAGGGCAGGACAAGACCGTCCCGCTCCCACCCAGACCTGCACACAGAGCTCAGCTGGCTTCTGGTGCTGCTGCTGTTATAAACCGGGTTCCGACAACTCTGTGATTTATTAGGTCAGGATTTATCAGTGGGAAACTCCACGCAGCCAACTGTCCCTGCTGATTACACCAAAAGTGATGCTTGTTTTCCTGATGCCAGGGAGAGGAATTAAAATGCTAAAAATAACCCAGTAGGTAGCAGAAGTACAACTGAATTACCCCAAATGCATCCTGACAGCGCATGTAAATCGCTATTGATTTGCAGGAGCAGGCTGCCACCCAACTTTTTTAGTTGCAGAAGTATTAATCACTGCCAAGTCTCAGTGCCTAAAAGCGGCATTTGGGCTCTTTCTGGGCTGAAAAACCTGCATCTGGGAATTTCCCCAGCTGCTTCACGCATTACTACGAGCGACAGCTTCTCCCGGTGTCAGCATCCCAGAACATTTCCCGAGAAACACCAAGCTTTCTTTCAGGCTCTGCGAGGAAGGAAACACGGGCTTGCTGCTTGCCACTCACTCACCCAAAGCCCTCTGGTTTTGCTGTACATGGAGCAGAAATGTAAATGCAACGCAGTAAGTGGCATCAACACGGGCGAACTGCATTCCCAGCTGGAAAACCAACCTTGCAGCTTCTGGGCACAGCTCAGTCTTTTCAGTTGCTTGAGCGTCACTTGTGAAACACTGGTGAAGCTACATCAGACAGCTCAAGAGTGTTGTTAAAATACTCTAAAAATGATAATTACAGAAGGCACTTGGAAACAGTTAAGCATAGTATCTTCATCTAGCACAACGTTTTTGGACTAAGAAAGTCAACTTTGTCATTGAAATTCCAATGCAAAGAACAATTAAAGTTCTACTTGATATACAAATGTCAAGTAATTTTTTTTTTTTTGTCATCATGATTTGCATTTAAACTTGGAAATGTCAGAGACTTCAGCCTTGCTGCATTAGCAGAAAGCCTCCCCAGTTCGCCCTGCTGAGTGGAATACCCGCTGTGGATTATCTGGCACATTATCAAGTAACCAAACACCATTTCAAGGAAACATCAAGGTCGATGCCTTGCGAGGTGGACTTGTTAATTTATGTTGATAAACTGGAGTGCTCAAAAGACTGTTGTAATAATGTTCCAGTGCATTCATATCAGCATATTTTATCAATTAGAGTCATTCAACAAGAAATTCTAGGGGAAAAAAAAAAAAACAAACCAATTTTAGAGACCTTTAAAAGCTTCCTCATAGCTCCTGTAACATCACCATAACGGCATCATAAGAGGGCTCCTCCTCCACCCATGACCAAAGCAGCCCCTGACTAGCAGCAAGTCACAAACATGGGAACTTCTTTGTAAGGAGGACATGAAGACACTCAGCAATGGCAGGCACAGCTTGAAGCAAACTCTGCCTCTTCTGCCACCTCCCACAGCAGCTCTGTAACCTGCATCACTCCATGGTGACCAGCTCAATGGCAGCTCCTGTGCAGGGAGCAGAGTTGGATAAACCCCTTCATCAACATCCACCACCAGCCACCAGCTCCAAGCACCTCCAGCTCCCCACATGCATTGTCCCGCCACTCTTGGGTCCCACTACCAGGCATCCATCTGGCAGTGATTCCTCAGATCACACTATACATCATCTCATTAACAAATTCCGTAAGTGTCAGCGGTGCAATTCATTTTTATTAATTTTCTGAGATTAAATTAGTGGCACCCACAGCAGCAAACAAAGAACAGGGAGGGTTCCAGTTCAGTGCCAGATCAATGTCATTAATTCTGTAATACCAAGAGCTCTGATTGTATGAACTCAGCATTTAACTCTTCCAATTAATTTTTGTATTAAAAAAAATAGAAGGAAAACTAACTCAACAATTTAAGAAGGTCCTTGAACAGCCATCACAACTTTCCTTCTCCTGGGACATTCTTTCTTT
Source organism: Megaceryle torquata (assembly GCA_024611175.1). Classification (NCBI taxonomy): domain Eukaryota; kingdom Metazoa; phylum Chordata; class Aves; order Coraciiformes; family Cerylidae; genus Megaceryle; species Megaceryle torquata. The sequence goes on along the minus strand of JANIJG010013358.1, from coordinate 59,280 downwards.
CAAGTGTAAACGCACAAGAGGAAGGTATTGTAATATTAATCAGAGAATTATCCTCATGCATCGCCTTTAGCAAACCAAACTCTTAAAATCATAAGACTCTGCTACAAAACCATTTATAATCTCATCTCTTTAATGATGCTGTGTATACCCAGACTAGTTAATATGTTTTCTGACCACTTAATAGGCTTACATGGCAAAGGTTCAGCAAGAAATTATTTTGCATGAATTCTGAAACTTGGATTACCAAGTCAGAAAAAACCTCCTCCAATATTATCACATTACCTGCTGTCCCGCAGCCAGGACGGGGAGCGAAACAAAGCACTGGCGCACTCGCAAGGCGAGGCTCTCAGCTGCCGTCAGTGGGAAAGGTCCATCTAAGGGCCCTTCGGCTACCAGAGCAGCTCTGGGCATCAGGGAACCATTTGAGAAAGCAATCTGGCTTCCGATGTCTCCCTTTCCAGGTATTAGAGACATGTTTTAATACAAAAAGCAAAGACATTACTTCAAGATGTCACTGAAAGTATAGAAGACACTGGAGGGGGACAGACACCAAAACAAACTCAAGGCACATAGCTCTTTTTTTTTTTTTCCATATTTCATGGAAAGTAGGTCCCCTCTGTGTCCCCACTGCTGCTACACTGCCCTCCTCCACCTCCGCCCTCTCCTCGGCTGGGAGCTATGGAGCACCCGGGGAATTAACCTGAACTGTTCGTCAGGGTCAATTCCGGTCGTCACGGCTCACCCCAAGTTCTGCTGATTACTGAGGGAGGCAATGCCAGACCCAGCACTGAGCCGTGCAGGACGCTCTGGGCTGCGGCTCTGCGCCGCGTGGCGATGGGATGAGGGATGCTGAAAAAGGCTTTTCTCCTGCCTTGGTCTTAGCAGGCTCCTCCAGTAACCCTGACCTCTGCAACTGGAAAGAGGTGGATTGGGAAAACCAAAAAAGAACACCCCCCGCAAGTATCAGAGAGCAAAATTCGTTTTTCGTGTTAGTGAGATGTACAGAAACTTCATGAGCCCGAACAGAGTCGAAACAGCAGGAAAACATCCGCAGCCGAAACTTCACGTACAGGTTCCCAGGGGAGCGGAAGAGTTAAACATTTATGTCAGCGCGAAGAAGACATGACATTTACTGAATAATAAACAGCAAACACGTCCGTTAATGCGGCTTTTTGGGATCTCCTCGCCATCAAACACTTAACCCCAGCAAGAGAAACACCAAAATGCAAACAATCCCTGTGCCCGCTCGTTAAACAGGCGGAGCAGGGGGGAGGGCTGTGCGCTTTTTTCTTCACTTAAAGTGGGAGGCTGCAGGGAGCACTGTCAAGATAAATCGCCTGCGACCTCGCTCAGAGGCTTTCAAATCCGCTCCTCTGAAAGGATACAATTAAATCCTGAACAATTGGGTTAAAACTTTAACCTGTCAAGATTGCAGCTGTTCCATTTTTAATCAATCTGATTTCATTCAATAAAATGCTCATTAAGTCAATTAATGAGAGTTTGGTGTCACAAGCCATCAAGCATGACTGGGAGTTTTCACTTGGTGGCCAACACATTGATCAGCGAGTCAAGTCATCAGCGAGAATGAGTCAATGTGCTGAAGCACAAGCAACATTACCTTGTTTTAGGGGAAGTTGTTAGCCATTCTTCATGCTTTTCAAACGTTATTAAATAAGCTGCAATTTCCTGAAAGAGAAGCGCAGAAAGAAAAAAAGAGTTATTTGCATGGCTGTATTGGAAACTGGAAAGTTTTATAACAGAAACAAGGAGTTGCCAGCCAGAGGTTAGGTTTGCAGCTTAAATCAAGTTCTGACTGAACCAGCGCACTCAGGCAACGTCCATATTCATGCCACCTAAGCCAGACCTCAACCACGCAACGAAGGGACACAAACGAGGACAGGTGTTAGCGCTCGCTGCCCCGCACAGACAGCCTGCCGGTGACTTTGGTGAGCGCAGCACCGCCGAGGGCCTGGCGTTACGTCAGGAGGCCAAGGGGAGGGCAGCGACAACATGGACACGGGAAGCTAAATTAAATATTTATAAACAGAACAGCATCACTGCAGAGAGAATTACTGAATTATTAATCGTTGCCATAAAAAGCCAGCGGGTGACATCAACATAAGTCATCGCTCCCACTTGCAGGAATGATACGGGCGATTACTTCCAGATCAGAACCGATTTGTTTGCAGGAAATTATTGGCACTGGCGAGATAATTCACAATGGTGCTCGCACGTACGCCCGATGAACACGGGATGGCCGCCCATCAGTCTCCGTGGTACAAACCTGGAGCAGCTCTGGGGCACCCACACTGTGGACAGGCTGCGCATCGCCAGCAGGCCCCGGAGAAAGCAGGGTGATCTGAACCAGAAGAGATGCGGGACCAGAGGCCTCCCTAACCTGTCACTACACCATCAACATCCTGACACCTCAAGATGGCCAAAAACCCACGACGCTGCAGTCTGCAGACTGCTGGAAATAAGCTTTGCCACGCCGCCTCCTTCCCCAAGGTGTACTTCAGAAATAGGTAGGTTTATTGATGGGAATTCCCTCTCAGTCTCCCTCTTGGAGAGGGACTTGCAATAGCAAGAGCTCTGCAGAAAGGTCAGTGAAGCTGCCCTGAATCTTCAGTTGCCTCAGATCAGACCCCAAGCACAGACACAGTTTGATCTCCAGAGCTGCTGCCAACAGCAGCGTCTCCAGGCTGCGCCATCGCGACGGTAACGCGCACACCAGAAACAGGCCTTTCGACCAGGAGACTTTTTTTTTTTTTTTTTTTTTTTTTGTTGTTGTTTAAGGATAGTTCTATATAAGGGTTGTAGCTGTATAGTACCAAAGCTAAAAAAATCCACAGTGCTCTCCAACCAGCTGGCCCAAGCATCTGCTAGAGCCACAAAATGCAATTATATCACTCCCAAACGAGACGTAAAAATATCTTGTTTCCAATACTCTTGGTTTTAAGACTCATACTTAATGTCCTCTGGGTATTGCAGCGGTGCCAGATCTCCGTGTTATGTACTTTATTAGAGTTGTGTGAATGTCATATTAATGACTCCTGACCAACATGTTTACACTGCAAATAAATTCTCCCAGAATCCACCACTGCACCCCTCGCTTCCCAAGCCCGACTCTGCATTTTTAACCGATTACCACGGAGCAGACAATGGGAGCAGCACAGCTTCTACGTGAGCCAGGAGGAGGAGCAGCAACACGAAGCTCCAAAAACATCTCTTTCATTTTTTTGGCTAATTGCCATGTAAAATTCAGTTTCAAAATAAGCCGGGGTAGCCCTCCACCTGGCTCTGACACAGCATCTACACCTGTGACCTTTCCAGAGAACACACCAAACCTTGCACTTTTACAGAAGCTATAGGTGAATTAGATGTGAGTACTAAAATTTGGACACTGCACCATCAAAAAGGTCTAGCCCCAGATTTCCTCCGAGCTCCACAGAGCCATCGCCCATTGCTCCCCACAAGAGCCACCAAGGCAGCATTAACTCTCGGCTTTGATGCAGGGTGCGAATTTTAGGAGCCAACCACTGATTTTATGCATATATATATTTTTTAAAAAGAATAATAAACTACTCTGCAACTAAAATTCCTCAGAAAATATAAAACAAGATCTCTGCTTTTTTTTTTTTATTTTAATGCCAGTACAGTATTTCCACCAAATGTGCTGCAGTCTGCAGAATTTTATTCCCAGCCCATCCCACATGATGTCCTCAAGTTTCTACATTACAAATCTACACCATTTCACAGCGAGACAAGCTCTGGAGAAACCAGGGGATGAGCATCAGTGGATGCCAAGGAGGGAGCTCCCAATACATCCTCTAACACCAAGTGCCCCAGACGCTCATGGATGATGGTCTGTGTGAGCAGCCACCTACAGAAAAAAATCCCTTCGACGCAGAGATGGATCCAGCTGATCCACCCTGCAAAAACAGGCAGGGTGGGTGGGCTTCGGATTAGCATGGGATTTTGCCTCTCCCTACTAAAATTCAATTTGCTGTAAGGAGAAGAAAGCAACTTTAACTTTTGTGGTCAAATAAACACATTGCTACAGGGCAGAAACCCAAAGTATTCCAGGTGAACGACACCAGTCTTACCCAAGGCTTACAGACTTTACTCCTTCCAGCCAATGTATGCCCTGCACACTCAAAAATCTTCATTTTGAGGAGGAGCTGCAGCAACAAGATGCTCCTGTTTGGAAGCAGAACACGTGTTTCAACACTGCTGGCCTGGGCCTGCTCAGCAGATTTGGGCAAGCTAAGGAATGAGCCGAGGATGGGTGCCGCAGTCAGGCGGGCGACCCACTGAAGCACACGCAGGCGTCACCGAGATGGCCGGGCAGCTCTGGCCCCTGCTGCCACAATACAGAAAGCCACAGCTCCAACCAGACTCCAAGCTGGATCTTCAAACAACTCAAAATGTATAATTCAATTCTTCTAACAGGATAAAAGAAGGATCTGCATCAACTAGGATAGGAGTTCCCCCAGGCTTTCTGCTTAATGACATATTACAGCCTGATTTCCCTCCTCCAGAGGAAATACCTGGGATAACAAGGAAAATCTAGCTCATGGCACCACTATAAATTAACACGTACAGCAGAGAGACAGTGAATCCTCCACGCTGCCTTCCATGCCCCAAGTATTCAGAATTATAAGGACTGCAGCATGAACAGGGCAAGACCCCCCCAAGCCCTCCTGCACGGTCTACTCAGCCTACCCTTGCCCACCCACTACCCCAGAGCACTGCGTCTTTCACCGGGACTTCTCAGCATCACCAGCAAGGAGGGGCCGGCACGCTCGGCACCGTGAGCTATGGCACCATCGGCTCCTCTATCTGGCCCATGTGGCTGCTGGTGCTGCGGGAGCCAAGGCCAGGCAGGCAGCGTCCGAAGGAGGTCTGGTGTAGGGAGAGCAGCTGATGGCCAGCCCGGCTGTACAACCGCATGCTGTGCCAGGGAGAAGCCGTCAGGAACGCCTGGGTACGGTTTGACACCTGTGTGCCAACTTCTGTCACTACGTAAGCACCAAGGCTCCAGGAGAATCATCTCTCGTCTGCCACCTCAAACTGGAGCAGCACTGCGAGAAACAGATGACTCAGTGATGCCTGTGGTGAACACGCACAGCACCGAGCCAGGCAAAAAGGAGAGTTTCCAGCTACAGGCACACCTGGGTAAACCCTAAACTGGCGCTGCACAGAAAAACACTGGTTTTCCAAGGGAAGCAGAGAGGAGAGCTGTGCACATCAGGCACAACAGCAGCACAGCTTGGCAGCACCCGCGGCCTGGGTGGAGAGAGTCTGTCCCTGGGATGGGATGGACAGGCCCAGGGTGTGCTGGCAAACCCCTTTACACCTTGTTCTTTAAATGTTCTGCTTTCTGTGACTGTACAACTTTGTGTCCATCACCCAGGAAAATCTCTGCAAACCGCAGAAGGCAGGGTTGGCAGCAAACAGAGAAGTACCACAAGTGTGGCAGCAGATGCTCCGAGACTGGAGGCAGGAGCAAAAGGAGATGCTTTTCAAGGAAGAGATGACGCAGGTGGCACACACGGAGATCTGCAGCCAAGCAGCACCTCCAAGCAAAGCCCAAACCAAGCTAAGGGTGAGCCCAAGCAGCTCAAGTAATGAAAAAATGCTATTTTTTTCAGATCCATCGGCACAGTGTGGAAAGCGCCACCTGTGAGGTGCAAAAATACAAGGATGAGGTTTCTAAGAAGTCTTGTAGCACAGAAGGAGCTGCAGCTGGGAGCGGTCAGCACACCGAGCACCCGGGGTCAAACCTGCCCCATGCAGCCCATCTGGAAATTATCCTCCCAACCACCACATCCCACTGGCTTCTGGCAATAAATGAACTCCTACAGAGTTTTTGCTATACGCATGTTGGAAAAGTAACTCTTTAAGGCCCAAAATAAAGTGGTGACATTGATGTTTTATCGACAGTTTGCAAGAGATGTTTTTTTGAAGCGTATGCCTGTCAGCACTCTGGGGCACCGGCAGGGCTGCGAGCGAGGAGCCCGAACTCGCCAGCTGCTGGGGCATGTACCCCTTTGTCACACCAGCACCTTCGCTCCTTCTGAGAAAAGGGGGAAGAAATAGATTTATCACTAGAAGACACAAAGTCATTAAATAATTAAAAACAAAACTGTAGGCACAATAAAAGCCCTCTGATAAAAAAAAAAAACAACCTGAATTTTAATGTGTGTTAATTCCCCTAATGATTCACTCTGTGTGTCTTACAGGGTCAAATCAATGTCTTCACCAAAAAAAATTCAATTATATCCCATTCATCGTATCTTTGGAGCGAGGCTATTGTTTGCTTTTGTCTCCTATCAAACCCTTTTTCCATTGCTTCTTGCCTGAGATTACAAACAAAAGGCAGTGTGGCACCAGCAAGGTCAGAGGAGACAGAGGCAGGCTTTGAAGGCCCAGCTCTGTCCTCGGCTCTGCTGTTTAATTATAAAGCCAGCAAAGGAAATAAAAGGGCACGTGCACCCATCACAAACGCCTGACACCGCTGGCGGCGAGGGCCCTGAGGCGCCGGTCAGGGTAATCAGCACTGGGTGGACCCTAAGACCACCCAAGAGCATCTCTGTGGGTGAGGACACCGCACACCCAGGCCACCCAAGAGCATCTCTGTGGGCGAGGACACCATGCCCTTGACTGGGATGTCTCACCTGGCCCCACATCCCTTCTAAGCCCAGCTCTGGAAACAACATCAGCCAGTAAACTGAGCGAGTGCTGATGAGAAAGGTGGAAGCACTGGAAGTTGTACAGATCCAGCTCTGGTTCTGACCGTGGCTGCTGATGTCGTGGCAAAACACAGAGCATGGCTTTCCCACCTAAAGCGAGGGCCTGCAGGACTGAGGCCTGTGGTCATAGCTCATAAGAGGAAAAAAGGTTTAATTTGATCAGCTAATGGAAGCACCCTGTAAATCAATTAGATAATTTAACATTAAAATCACACAAGTTATGTTTTATCCTAAACTTGGTCATATAACTCAGTGGTTTAATTTATAGTTTGCTGCTTGAGCTGAAAGCATTTTATATAAATGAACATTTATTTTTATTTTGCATTCCCCCATTTATCAGTTCAAAGGCATCAAAGAGCCACCAGCTGCAAAGCCACGTTAACCGCATCAGCCAGGACGCGCGCGGCACGCCAGACAACTGCCACAAACTGTCCCACCGCTCCCCCTCCAGCCTCCCCCAACAGCCCTGGCCGGGACTCCCCAGTCAGGCCCCGTGGGAGCTGAGCAGAGGGACGAACCACAGACGTGACCAGCTCGGGGTGCTGCGCTGGGGGCGGCAGCGGCAGGACAGCCAGCACCACGCTCACCCGCACTGCGTGACTGCAGCTCCTCAGCCCCTCAATATTTAACAACGGCGCATCAGCAGCCAGAGCCGCAGCAGAGCAGGCGGCCTGGCCTCACCTCCCGGGTCCCAGCTGCTGCGAAGAGGACGAGCTGTGGCAGCGTGGGACAAGGAGCAGCTGGGAGCAACTCGCTGCAGAGCGCTCGTCCTTGCATTCTGCACAGCGGCTTCTGTAAAGCGTGTACAGGAGCTAATGGGGACATCGTCAGTGGGCAGGGGATGGACCAGCAGGCAGGGATCCAGCACACCAGTGGTGTAGGAGTGGCTGATTACCCATCATCGGGAGAGGAAAGCTGCAGACTGTTCTGCCCTGAGCTGAAGGACTTGCAGGGGAACGCACACATTTGGAAGAACTAGAGAGGGTTATGTAAAGCTCTGAAATTCACACCGAACACCCCTGCCTGGCAGGAGACAGTCCCTGAACCAGAAGAGATGCAAGGAAGAGCTCTTGCATGCAATGTTCAGCATGCAGCTGTGCCTCCCACTGATGGTATGGGATGGAGCATCTCATCCCACTGCAAAGGTGTGGGGAGAACAGGCAGCACCCTGCAAGCACACCCTGAGCAGCACCCTGTGCTCCAGGGTGAGCTAACGTCGGCTTGGCTCCGCGCACTGCCAGACCCAAGCTCCAGAGCCAGCAGGGCTGCAAGAATCGAGGCACTGCCCAAGGGAGTCGCGGCCGATCAGCCCATACGGCGCCCAGCCAAAACTCTCCTCAGCACGAGCTCACTGGGATTACTGGCTAAAGCCATGGACTCAAGCCACAGTTCTCTCCTCCTAGCTCACCTCTGCACTGTTGTGAGGGTATCAGCAACTCCCACCTGACCTCTCAAAAGAAAAAGGGGAACTGAAACCCAAACAGGATTCCCTGTGCCAGGTAGCTCAGGCCATCTATCCTCTCTCAAACTAAAATATCATTAGTTCAGGAAAAAAAAAAAAACCACCACACAACAAACATCTGATTTTCAGGTTATTACTTTGTAGGAGTTATGCACAGCCAAATTAATAAGCTTGAAATATATGCATGTTTTAAGAGAAAGCAGTAGAGTTTGTGCACATCTCTGGGTTTATACCACAGAGCTAATAAAGCTGTGATCTCTTAAGCAAGCTCATCTATTCTCTTAGGAAATCTCCACGTCCTCACTGCTATAAAGACAAATTCCAGCCCATCGCTTCCTTATCATCCTTCCACTCCGAAATGAAAACACAAATTCATGTTGATTATGTAGCATCTCCTCAGCTGGGATCAAGCAGTTTTCATTTTCTAGCCGTCACCACTCTCACAGCCATTAATATTCTGAGTCTTACAAGTACAAACTGACCTGAGAGCCACACAGAACAAGTTCTCACCACCTTGTTTAGCATCACTGGAACAAAAATTGCAATGCTGTTTCATTCATCCAGTTGTTTGGCCTAAAATAGCAGTGAAAGGGATGTCACTCAGTGAGCTGGAGAGAAATCAGAAGCAAGAGAAAAGCAAACAAAGGTTTGGAGCGACCAGCAGAGAAACTCGAGTCAAGCTGACACCAGGTTGACGAATAACTGTCAATGACAAAAAAAAAAATCTTTTCACCAAAGTGTTGGGTTTTTTTTCCTTTTGCAGGTTGTGCTTTTGTTCTGGTCTTGAAGTGTTACCTGCTTTCCAAAGCAACAGCGTTGGTCTGCGTGCTCTGAAGCTGAGCAGAGGAATCAACCCAAACACAACCACAGTTTTAGCAACAATCCACAGCAGTGATACAACTGAAGGCCACCAGGATGGAGGTTTCTTAGTGTTGCATTTTGCCAAGACAAGCCAGAGCAGGCTCTCAGGCTCTTCTTGTGTGGCTCTGGTTCTCCAAAGCGTGCCAAGAATTTTCTTCCAAAAACCTGCCAGCCCCACGCTTGATGGGATTCTGCTAATTGTCCCCAAAAACGCAGGGGGTGAAGCTATCCTGCTCTGGCAGGATCACCAGATGATCTCTAGAGGTCCCTTCCAACCCCTACCATTCTGTGATTCTGCAAAGCGGGGCAGTGCAGTGTCACCTCATTTGGCTCTGACACAAGGTACCTGAAGGCAAGCTTTCCGGTTCCTACTCTGCCTCTTCCATTGCAACCAAATTAAACACAAAAATAAATCAAACCATCATTTAAAATGTATTTTTCTAATTGAGTAAGGGTACACCGACTAACATTCTATCTAATTAGATGGAAGCTGGGTTTTATTATCAATTGCTGCAGCTATCTATCTAATTGAACCATCTACAGTCACCGCTGCACCCCGTCCTGGGAGGGGAAAGTGGTACTGGGGGGGCTGCCATGCACCAAACCCCTGACACGCCTCTGTCCCCCCTGGGAAAAAACAGCATCAGTTCCCATGTCCTCAGCACTCTTGGGGAAGAGAGATCCCCTTTGTACTGAGGTCCCTGCCTCGTCGGGACTCAGAATTCACCTCCTTGGAGCTGATGCAAATTCCTCCTCTGCAGAGATGAGGCGCAACTGGGAAAGGTGAATCCCTGCGTCCCTGACGCTCCTCCCTCGGAGCATCCTCCATCCCAGAGCGATGCTCTTGCCCTGGGGATGCCCTTCATCATCAGTCGCCCGAAGACCCCTACACAAGGTGCTCCCACCACCACAGCTCCCCCAGCAAACGGATGGCTTTTAAATGCCCATTTACTGGCAGACAGAAAAACCACAAGTGGCCAGAATGTGGCAGCTCCCTGAGCCACCGTTGCTGCAGGTCCAATCCAGTCGCCTGGGGAAGAAAAGGCTTATCTTTATTCCTGGAGCAATCGGCCAAACCCTGCTCCAGAAGGGTCTTACAGGAAATTTATTTTGCAGAAGCTGTTTTAGAGCCTCTGCGTAGGAGAGAGTGATAAATATTCTGGCTTTCCCCAGTCTCTGCTGCTGCCACGTGTTCCCCATGGGAAGCAGCAAAGCAATAGGAGAGGGAAAGAGGAGCTGTGAAGGGGGGGAGCAAAAGATCCGTTACTAAAACCTGGGACTGGTGAACACAACCCAGTGACGTTCACCCATAAGGATGTGAGGACAGATGAGCAGAGGTCATCCCTATTAACATGGTGCTTGCACGCAGCAGAGGCACTTGCTTATAACCGTGAAAATACCATTAAATAGCTTAAGCCAGACCGCTTCGTCTGTTATCCTAATGGATGAAAAAAACCCCACAATTTTGGGGGCCCAAAGCGTTTCTTGCCTTCCCTTGCTTTGCTGGAGAGCAGCAGATGATCTGCAGCCTGCTGGCTGCTGCCAGCTCCTGCACCCAGCCTCCCCCAACACAAAACACCTCTGTGGAGCTTCAGTCTTGGAAGGGAGGTGCCACGGCAGCCTTGGGACAGCTGATCGGTACCGCAGTCGTGTTTCTCCGCATCGTGTGCGGCGACAAGCGGCTGGATTGCAGGCGGTGGGATGTTTTCTTTAATAACTGCATCTCACTAACCATCTGCTAAAGGTCCACGCTATTAATTTAACAGAAAAAAAATTGGAACAGATTACTCTTACAAGTTTTCAATTAAAGTACATGATGTCTTCAAACTGCAACCCTAATTAGACATTATAGGGTGACATTTAGGAATCCCGAGCTCCGATAGCTGATCGAGCCATCTGCCCGTGAAGCCGTTCTGCAGTAATGCCGGGGCAGCCGCACCTAGCGCAGCAACGAAAGGGCTCCAGCCCCTATGACTTAACTCCTGAAGTTAAGGGAGGAAAAGAGCAAAACCAATGACAGCCTCAGCACAAGAGGAAAACCAGCTTCAAACAGGCTCAGACACATTCCCAAAGGAAATTTAGAGAGAGACAGGAATGCACAAGAGGGGAAACAAAATTACAAAGAAAAAAAAAAAAAGAAAAAAGGGGTCGGACATGCAGCCAACATCATCCAAACACAAGCCACAGCAAGTCTTACACCTATACCCAAACACTTCCAGGGAGATTTCATGGAAATGGAGAACCTGAACTCTCATGGTAAAGGTGCCCAGAGCATCCCTGCTTAACAGCCACTTTCCTGCAGCCCAGCAGATTCAGATGCTCTCTTCTGATAACTTATAATTAATGATTATTTTACACCACATTCATAGATCTTTTTCCAGCACACACAGGTCTTCAGCCCACTCTGCTATACCTTTCATTAAAATTTTAATCTGAGAGGTTACTGGAGATCATTTACTGCTAGAAGGAAAACGCCGCCTGAGCTGTACAGATTTGTAAGGCTCAGCTCAGTTAAACCAGGCATTTCTTCCAGGTCTGCATGACCAGGGCTCAGAGTGGCCAGCCCTTGTCACTCTTCAACTTCTGCAATGTAGCGAGTGGACAACTTAAATGCATTATTTTTAAGGCTAAAACTGGTATGAAGAAACTGGATTAAAGCAAGAAATAATTTTCTCTAAAACACACAAAAAGGAGGAGAGAAAAAAAACCCCAAAATCCAGTGAATAAGCAGCGGTTAACAGACCGCAGAGTTAAGTGAGATCTGCACAGCAATTTCACCTGCCCAATATACACAGACAATAGTAAACTGAACTATGCAATGAGTCTTTCAAACAGCGAGACCATAATTCTGCACAAACACACTTAGCAATGGCTGCCCTGTACCGTCTGGCTCAGAGGTACCGTTAGTCGCGAGTATCAGCAAAGTCAGACCTTGAATCAGCCAGTGCCAAATGGGATTAGGATAGATTTTATCTTCCATTTAAGTCCAAAACTGAGGGATAGTCAGTAAAACAGAGCGATATTAAATAATGCCCAATCTTTAGTTACTGGAAAATACCCACCGATCATTACATGATTGTTTTATTATTATCATTCTTTCATTTAAATGACCTTGGATTAAACCCTGTGATTTAAAGAAGCACGTGAACTGTCGTCCTGCTGTCACCAGCTGAGGTGAAAATATCAGCACTTCCTCAATCTGCCTTTTCTCGCAAGGAGACAGCAGCAAACCTTTCACCAAAGAACGGCACAAGGTTCATTAAAGGGAAACTATCCACGGTAATTGCCCCTTTCTGCATATTCCTCACTCCAATATTCTCTAACATAATAATGTTCCACATTCCTGCAGAACTGTCTTTTCAGCATGTTTTTGCATTATGCCTAATTTTGTAAGAGTTTTTCAGTCCCACATAACGACACAGTTCAATGCAGAATCAGATATAAATCTGGCTTAAGAGACTCTCAACAGGAATTCATTTAAAACTGTAAATGTTAAAAGATTCTGTCTGTGATTTATGCCATTTTCTTATTTCAAACAGGGAATTAAAATCCTTCTTAAAAGATACACATTAAATCATGATAAAAGCTGTGTTTGAATGATGACACTGGTCAGACCAAGAGCCACAAAGCACAGAAATCTGGAAATAGTCGTAACTGGGACACTGGACTCTCTCGGCTAAAGCGGCACCGTCCTGTGGTGAACTGAGCCCCAAGATCTTAATTAGTGCAAAATGGAGTCCTGGATGCTGCTGCTTTCAGGCTTCATACACTCCCTCCTGCCCTCCAAGTGCCAGGATCTCTCCTCTCCTGAGGATCTGGCTAAATAAAGGAGTTGCTTTACCTTAAATGATTATTTAATGGTTCTGTTCCCTTTGTATTGTTTACATAGAAGACTCTCCCAACTCTGCAAGGTGCTCTGCAAATATTGCACAAGTGCCCCTGTATCTTTGTGCAAACAACATTTAATCTTAACAAAATCACCAATGCTACTCATTATCATCACCTCTACAATTATTCCCGTTTTGTACCCTGGAACAGATAAAATTGTACAGATGGAGCCTGGAGCATCACAGCGTTTGCAGCCCTATGCCTCAGCACCGCGAGGATGAGGAAAGTTTACAAAAAGCATTTGAAATGAAGCTGTGCAGTGTGCCGATATAATTCCCGAGTGTTTTTAAAAGTAGCCAAGATCCCAAAAGAACAGGGCCCTACGAGAGACCAACGAAATCTGGTTGTCCTTCCCAGAGGCACATCCACCACATCACCTGGCTGGTCTGCTGCGAGAGTCTCGGACTGCTCCATTGAAATAAAAAATTCTAAATGGAGGAAGGACCAATATCAAATAGAAAAATAAACAAGTAGAGGCAGCCAGAAAAAGCATTATTCAAATATTTATATAATTAATTGCTCATTACTTGCAGGCTACAGAGCTATTAGCAGAAAGCAAGAGCTCCCCGCCACGCAGCCTGCAGTGATGCAAAGCACGGTGCCCACTTGTTCATTAAAGCCTCTTTGGGTCACCCTGACACTTAGACCCAAAACCCCTCCAGTTAACTGCAGCTATGAGGCTCCAGAATGCTATTTCTAGAACCCAACTATCATCACAAATCTTCCCAGAGACAATAAAATGGAGTTTAAGGTCTTCTGCTGTCGGTTCTCTTCATCACACTGCTGCACAAGCAATATCAAACACCTGCAGGTATTTGTTCCCCTCCCCAAACATCTGCCAAATAAACCTCAACCAAAACCTAGGCTGTCAACAGGATACGAGAGGCCTTTCAAAGCTCTTGTATTTTTATATACCATCCCATTACACAACCACTTAAGAAACATATCTTCCTTCCCCTGGGCAGGGGTCAGCAGGGTCCCAGCCTGCAACAGCAAGAGGATAAAGAAAAACACCCTAGAAAGTAGAGGGTTTTTTTCCCAGGCTAAGACAAGACCCAAACCATTTGTGTTGTAAATCTAAGTGCAGGGTTTTTCCCTTTCCTCATTTTAAGCATTCATGGCTCATTAAGCTCTTCCTCCTCCTTTTAACTGTTACTTGAGGTTTAGAAAGTAAAAAAAAAAAAACAACCCACCAACCACAAAACATGAAGAGTGAGTATTGGAACCCAGTTGCAATTTCCAATTCCCAGCTGGTGCGGCTGGGCTGGTTGTTTTTGTGTTTGCTTTTGTTTTGTTTTCTTTGGTTTACTTTTTCCACAGTTGTCCCCCAGTAAATCAGTGGATTGTTCACAGAACTGGGAACAACAGGCCAGGTTTCTGCAAGAGGCTCATGAATGCCGATTAAGGGATGGGATCAGCTCTTGTACAAGTCCTTATGCTCATGGCCACTACCAAACCGTCCTCCCTTCTGTGTGGGGCACAGAAGCAGAAATTTTTCTGCTCTAGGCAGGTACCCAGCCATGACCATCAAGCCAGGGCCATTTGTCTAGGATGTCGTAGCAGAGCTGAGCCCCGAGAAGGACCCCGAGAAGGATCTATGGGAAATTCACATACAAATCCAAAACTCTGATAGGCTTCAAAAGAAAGGAAACAACCTAAAACCAGAGCAGCACCAGGGAACCATAAATTCTTTGCAAGCTATTTTCAGAGTTCTGAGATTTTAATTATTCCCTGCTTTCAAGAGAATATTTAAGAAAAAAAGGACAAGATAAAAAAAAGAGAAAAAGGGCATTACTTGTGTGATAAAAGCTGTTTACAATTCTGAGTAGTGTCAGAGCAGCAAACTGCCCAGGATTTCTTGCATTTCTCCTTGGAAAGCAGCTGCCCAGCAGGTTGGTGTAAAAATGGGGACAATGCCGGTATTACCCCGAGCAGAGCACAAGGGACGCGTGCTCCCGGAGCCGCCTGCACGATCCCGGTCACCTTTCGGCTGCCAGCAACGGCTGGCAAATCACTGCAGGCTGTGCCAGGGCTGCCTCCTCTTTTATTAGAGAGGAGATGGCTGAGAGCACTAATAATGTTTTCCAAAGGTTAAGCATTACAGGCGGTTTCATGGTCTTTACATTTTTAAGTGGTTGATTTCTGCTGTGCTTTTTTTTTTTTTAAATATAAATAATCATAAATCCAAACATCTGTTCCCAGGGTGGGGGTGGGAGCTAGGAAAGAGGCTGCCAGGGGCTGGCGCAGGTGTTATTTTTAGCGCAACAGCTATTTACTAGCTCCGTTCCCAGAGGGAATTCAGGGAGGAAAAGGGATGCTGATACATTTCTCGCTAAATATAGAAAAAGGGTGAGCCCCTGCACACGGTGTGACTGCAGGCACCAGCTGCTGTCAGGGATGCAGCCCGGCGAGGGGATACTGGCCCCGGTGGTACCCGGCACTGTGGCCCAGCTGCCCCAGCACAGGCTCCCCGGGTGCAAGGCTGGATGCTTCGTTCACTGCATTTTAACCTTCAAGCTCTTGGTGTTTGGAAAAAGCTTTTTAAAAGCAGCTCTTAGACCTAATTGGCTCCAATTTACAGCCCTGATCCTGTTAATGAATGGCTCCAGAAATCAAACAAAGCATTTTCAACACAAACAAAACTGCCTGTTATGAAAGCAGAACATTTTTAGGGTAACATTGACTTCAATGTGCTGTAAAGGCAGCAGACAGCAGGGACAAAAACCACCCTTCCTCTTCTCAGGTAGTCCAAATCCAGCTGCTAAGAGGGGACCTCCAATGCTCACCCGAGCCTGTGTCTCCTGCCCCCAGCAGTGGGCTCACTTCATAACTTATTTTAAAATAGACACCTTTTAAAAACCATCCTGTTTAACTAAGAAGTGGATGCCTTTCAGAATGACTCTCTTCATCTCTGTCTTTAGGCATTTAAAGTTCTTGAGTCAGTTCTGACCTCGAGGAGCTCTGCACTTCCAGCTGGATGGGGACTCCCTGTCCAACTCCTTTTACATTTAGTCTTCAGCCTACTTCCTTTACTGCTCAGTGCTTACCAGCGAGCCGGAGGGCGAGCAGCAAGGTGGTGGCATTTGGATGTGACAAAGGGCATTTACAGCTGAGACAGCTGGAAAACCAGCCGAGAGACCTAAAGGAACTGCAAACTGGGCAAGTGATCTACGTGACAGGCACAGAGCACGTGGTGGGGAAAAAAGAAAAAGCAGAGTAATGGGGATTGGAGGAGAAAGGCTGCGAGAGTCTGGGTGATGGCATCACCTCCAGGTGATCCAAGATCGTCAGAGCACGCAGCACGACAGACACCTCTGCCCAGCGTGACAGTGGGGAGAGGGAGGAGCCAGGCTGCAAGAGGAGCACAATGAAGTCATGAAAGATTATAGAGCTTCTGAATGAGGCAACGGTGCTGCCGTATCTGGATTGCCATGTGCTCTGCCGGTCACCCTCGGGTCCATCCTGCACTCCCCAGGGCTCTGTCACCAGGCAGCAACCCCTATCCCCACCCACGAGACACAGATATCTACATACTTATATACACACACACACTCTCTGCAGCACTTAACTTCCTTATATAGATTCCAGAAGGGTGGCCACCTATAGAGAAGAAAATGAATTAAAATGCACTTGTTACTGAAAACTAACTGAAAGTCCCATATTAACTGGGCATAATTGAGGATCCAACCCTGCCACTGTTCTGATTAAGAACTGCAATTTCTGAGCACATGTAAATTTGCAGCTACCTCCTCCTGAAGCAACCTGCTGAGAACAAATTGCTTGGTCACCTCATGCCTGTTAAAGCTCTCTCTATTTTATAAGGGAAAGCATCAAGGTTTACCTCTTCTTTTCCTTCCCTGGGTGTCCTCAGCATTACATTTGTTATACTCTGTATCCCAATACTTAATATATGCAAATTATGTTAAATATTTCATTCATTAAATGGCTCAGGTTATTACTGAATTGTACCTTAAGCTGTTCAGAAAGTTAATTCTTCTTGCACTTACTCAGTAATGTGAAATAACCAACTTAAATGAATATTTTACGGTTTGTGCTAGACAGAACATTTATTAAAAATTCTATCCCTTTTAGAGTTATTCTTTTAAGCAGGCTGCAGTGCACTATGGGACTTAAATGATCGAGAAGGAATTCTTTAAAAAAAAAAAAAAAAGGTTGTTTCACTCCCAGTACGGAGGAGCCCAACAACCTGCCGAGGACTCAAACACAATTCTGCTGGGAGAGAAGAGCAGTTAGAAAGCTATTTTCTGAAAAGCCAGGGGCTGGGGAGGAGAGCAGCAGCAGGATCCGAGCGCGTTTTCGTACTCCTGTAACTCACAGATAGCTTTGCCGTGTGAAACGAAATAGCTCCCGCAATAGCCCATAACGTGCCACGAGTCCTTCGGGAGTTCAGTAAGAGTGATCCGAAGTGACAAGGCTGCGTCGCCTGGACGTAAGCGAGGCGAGGAGAGGTGCGATCACGGGGGTGGCTCCAGCAACTTCCAGCCTCACCAAAAGCCGAGGCAGCAGCGTCCTCGCCAGCGATGACAAGGTCATTACTATTTCTAATTAACGGAGCAGGTCCTGGCTGACGCACCAGCAGTCTGGCAGCTCCCAGCCCCACGGAGCATCACGTAGGTCATCTTCCCCGGGGCTAAAGCAGGATAAAACTCACTCTAACGTGTGCCCGGAGGATGGCGTCGCGCAAGCAGCGGCCCGTGAGGCGAGGCTGGCGTCCCTTGCGCCAGCACCTCCTCCCACTGCACCTCCAGATGACTTTTCCGTTCGCACGCCACAGGCGGCTCCCAAGGAAAACCCACCAGGCTTCAACCCATCTTCTCACCACCGCGTGGCAGCCGCATCTGCACGAACTTCCAGGCTTAAGGAAGATCTAGCCAGTTAAAACTAACAGCTGCTGGAATGGCTGCATGGGCATCTAAATAACTCCCTGTCCAGCAGTCCCAGAAAGGCGTCTCCCACCAGCACATCCCCCGGGACAGAGGTTTAACGCCTGGGCTGTGAGCGGCAGCAGAGCGGACACCCCGTAACAGCAACGTCTCATCAGTCTCGCCTGGGAAAAACCTTTCCATTTCCAATGGAAATATGCAAACCAGGCTCCGCACTGTAAATCTTCCTTTCCGGTGCTAAGGAGATAAGTAGGACCTATTAACCTCCCATGTTATTTCCAACTTCATTATTGGAGCTGACACGACGAGAGCGCGCGGTGACAGCTCTTTTTGGCAGAGTGCATGTAAATCGTTTTCTCAAAGGAAATTACTTCTCCGGGCTGAATGTTATTAATCTAAATTCTCCCTTAGTCAAATTGTTGCCCATAATAAATATGGAACAGGTTGCTACACTCCTCTCTGAGGGCATCCCAATCCAGCTGCAGGCTTCCTCTCACATCTGAAACCTCTTGAGGAGCTGCTCTACAAGAACAACCTCCACCCAAGGATGGGGACCGTCCACCCTGACAGCACCCTGCACTTGAGAGCCCCACAATTTCATCACAAAGACATTTTCACGCTGCCAGCACAGAGCGCTGCAGCAGCAGCAAAACTGTAAGCTGGAGCAAGCTGGGGCACAGCAAGGCTGGGGAAGGCACAGGAGGGACATCCTTGACCTGCAACATGACATGATGGCCTTCCACAGCCAACCCCTTCCACGGCTGGTGCATCATTTGTGTCAGCTCTGGTACTGTTCAGGCACCAGAACTTCCAAGGTTTAAGAGTTTATATTGGATATAAACTACAGTGGATATAAACTGTCATCCTCCTCGTGCAAGTGGAAAAACTCCAGAGATTAAGAATAATAAAAAATAAATAGTAATTAAAAAACCAAAACCCAAAACTTAAAACCCAGATCTAAAGCCAGTGTGAACTCTGCCAAAGATGCACCCAGAAAACAGAAATTTCATCTTAAATTCTTGGAGGAATTATAAATTAAGGGGAATTTTATTTGCACAATATTCTTTTGTTTTATTGAGAACCAGCTTATTGCCAATAAAGATTTTCAGTAAAAATACTCATGGAATACCTGTTTTTTTTTCTCTCCCTTCCATAAAAAGCACACAATCCCTTCTGCCTCAACATGAGCACCACACAGGGTGAGGGCGCAGACCTCTGGCACATGCTGAGGTACGGAGCTGATCGGAGCACTATAAATCCAGCGGTACAGAAAGCCCTTCTCCTCATTTGTTAGCCAGCCAAGTGTGAAAATGTTAATGAAGGCAGCTGTAATAAGCTACGGGAATTTCACAATTAAGATTTCGTTCACGTCCGACGGCCCCTGCTCACACGCAGCCCGTTGTGCATCAACCCTTCCACCTAATAGCAGCTGTAATTGCCGTGCGCCGTCCAGCCACCCTCACCCGGTGGCCCCGATGGGGGAAATTACTGTCATTCTATTAACTCCAACTTCTATTACATGCATTCCTAAAAGAAAATAAATGCAGAGAGATTTTAAGTGTCTCTACAGCTCTACATGAGTATTTTTTAAATACAGTAAGCTCACAAAGAGCACCGAAGTCAGGTGATACCACAGCACCATCTATTATAGAAAAAAATAAAATCTGAATTGTACAGGTGGCCCACGAAGCCCTGACTTGTGGGACGCTGGTGTCTTCCTGACATTCAGCAAGGGAAGCCTATAAAGCTCGTCTGGGTGCTGAGTGGGCCGGGTGCCCCACCACGGGGGATAACGAGTTCCTGGCGCAGAGCAGTGTGCCACAGAGGTTGAACCAGGGAGGCCAACTCTCCAATTGGAAATGCAGTGATTTTTCTTAAGTCTTCAGCTAGTCACCAAGATTATCTCAACCTCTTCCATTCCCCAGACATCCCAGACCAGTCTCTGGTCACCCAAAAGCAGCTAGCCTGTTTATCAGGGCTCACAGCAGCAGAGGTGCGTTTTCACAGGGCTGTGGGTGCAGGTTTAGTCTAACCGTGTCCTTCCCTTTCACATACTTTAAATTTAGTGTAAATTAATGCATTTTGCAGAGCCGTGGTGGCTGCTGCCAAGGTGCACCTTGACAAGCTTGGCAGCTGGGCAGCACTTACGGTCATGCCAAGCTTTGGGTTGGATACACAACTTGAACACAAATTCTCTACCCAGCGCAGCCCAGGCGAGCAGCGTCCGCCCTGGCGAAGGCGCCTCTGGGACCCTGGGCACTGGAGGCCTGCTGTTGCCAAAGGAGGCAGGAGAGCAACAGCAGCACCAAGCCATGGCTGCCATGACAGGACAGTGCTCAGCGCCAGTGCTGGAGGCTGAAGGTATGAGGAAAATGTTGTGCAGCTGGAGGCACCAGCAAGAGACGCTTCCACCCTTGGAGCAGGAGGCTTGAAACACCCCAGGCTCCTGCAGGAGCTCCCCAAAGTTACCCTGTGGCATTCTGCTGCCCTTTTTTCCATCTCATTTTTGCACAATGCCTTTTCCCGTGAAGCCTGATCACTGTTGAGGCGTTGCTGGTTCTCAAATGCATTGTTCTCCAGTCATGAGCACCACGAAGGAGCAGGCAGGAGCTGCCGGAGGCTGCCACGGGACGAGGATGCCGCACCAGCACAAGCTGGCAGCGGACGGTAGAGGACCAGCCACAGCAGCAACCTGGCAGCAGCAGCCCCCGACAGAAGATGTGCATCCCTCTCGGTAGAGAGGTGAGGGAAAGAGAACGCACGATAAAACGAAGGCATGCTCACAAAAAAATTACTTCCCTACCACAGCCGTGTGATTTTTAATTTTCCTCTAATTTCAGGACTGCAGCACTGATATAAAAATCCCTATAAGTGTTTTAGGGAGATGGTAATGGTCCTATACTAAAATAATTCAACCAACACTATAATTTTAGTACCACTATCAAAATGAAATAATGACTGTTTACTATGTTACACCTTTCAAATGACCTTCATTTGAATACAAATTGTAGCTCAAAACTCTAAAAGCTGCTCCATTTCAGGAGGCAGCAAATCGAGGATGTTTGCCCGGGGTTGACTCTGCCAGCAGACTCCACACAGGCTAAATGGTTTTCGGGGGGTTTTCTTCGCTTCTGAAGCTGCCAGAGACTTGCTTAAAGGACCCACGTGGACCTGACTGGGAGCCCAAGCGCAGCAGAGTGACAATCCTTTCCTCTGCTCCAAGCACAAGAAGAATAGCACCCTGCTTTATCTGGAAATACTCGTCATCAATGGCGAGACCCGTTTGCTTGTGTCTCCCTTGCTTGGATGATAGACAAGAATCTGTTAATAACCAAGCACCTGGTCTGAGAGGGGATGGCAAATGGATCCGATCTCAACCTGTGCCAACACCTAATTTTATTTCATTTTTGTAAGGTTCAGCTCTTATACTGGTTCCAGAAACCCCACACAGCCACCTCTTCCCAGAGGAGCCAGCCAGTGCCAGGGAGACCCTCAGCATGGACCCGGGTGGCCACAGAGGGCTGTGCAGGGAACAGGGTTCCCCAACACCCAGGTTGGTGCAGGTCTCACAGCTCAGCCCCCACAGCACAAGCTGGGTTGGCCACTAGCACAGTTTTGCAGCAGAAATTTCACTACAGAAGTTCCCCGATATTTACTTATCCACCTGGGAACACCAGCCAAGCATCAGCTATTGCTCTCTAATAATGAATTTTTGTCCTTTCATCAACATCAGTCAGAACAAGCTCTGAAAAAAATTCCCATTTGGTGCCAGGAATATAAAAGAAAACATTGACATGACCAGCAATAAGCAAACCCAAGCGCCTTGCTACAAAGGGGCACAAACTGCCAGCACCCAATTCTCAGCCCTTCAAAGATCATTCCTAAGCGTGGAAAAAAAGTACTATTAAAAAAAAAAAAAAAAAAATGTTACTCTGTAAGGGGACAGAAGTTGCTCTACAAACTCCCCTCATGCAGAAACACTGACAGGCAACAATCCCGAGAGGACTCTCCATCCTCCGCAGCTCAGGGATGCTCACCTTTCCTTCCTCTCCCCAGTTCCCAAATGAGAAAAAACAACCAACCAAACAAACAAAACCCCCAATTTAAAAAGATGCGTTGAGCTTTGAGGCTGAGCAGATGCAGAGCCTTTGGTGCTGTTCCCAGCGCGAGTGCCAGAAAGGGAAAATCCCCAGGCTCTGAAACCAGGGAGTATCTGTAAACACCCCCACTCCAACACACCCACGTGTAATTACAATGTGCGAGAAGGAGGAAGAAAAACCCACTTTTTTGTTTTTAATTCTTTGTGCAGAAAAGCTCTTGCAAGAGAAGCCCTGGCCGCCTGACGTTTCCAGGGGGGAAGGGCAGCATGCAGTCACAGCAGCAGGGAGGGAAGGACCCTGAGCAAAGGGAGCAGTCTGTTTGGAAGCAGCCCTATTTTGAGGTGGAATAAAGAGAAATCCCTTCTGTGAAGGGCGACCTCCTCCTGTGCACAGAGCCCCCTTCCTCAGAGCGTGCAGCCCTTTTTTGGAGCAGCCTTCCCTAGGCGAGAGCAAAGCCAGCGACTGATGCTCCAGCCGCACATCCTGAACCAACGCCAGTATCCTTCATGGTGACATTGTGGAGAAACAAACGGGGTTTAAACACTAGGTGTTGTATAAAACATCTGAAAACAAGACAAATTAGTCATTAAAAATTAATTTTGGAAAATTACAGTCTTGCTAATAGATGCCGTTATGGTTTTGCATGTTCCTTTTCAGGCAGGAGGGACGACGGGGATTTAAAACACATCTTACTGTATTTCATCAAAAACTGAAGAGATAGAGACGGATGCCTTTGGAAGCCAGCGCTCCCGCACTGCTCAAACCCACAACGCGAGTCCATTTGCATTTGCAATTTGCACTCGCAAGGCAGAAAAGCCATTGTCTTGAGTGATTCTCCCATCTTCTCACAAGCTGCCTCCCTGTCCCTCCGGCTCATGGCATTGCAGCACGGTCTGACATCACTCCCCATCACGCGTCGGGATTTCTGGGGAGTTAGGGTCTGGCACCGCAGGGTCCCCACACCAGCTCCTCCCAGCTCCGCTCCACTGGGAGCTCTCAGCCTGTCTCCCAACATGGCATGACAGAGGTGGGGGAAATTCATCGCTGCTGCCTAAACACCATCACCAGGCAACAGCTGGAAAAGTTCCCCCAGACTCCACGACACCCTGGAAGCAATTTTCACACTGGACAGCAAGAGGCAGTGCCCACTCCCCAGGAGAGGGGGAGGTGCCTTCTTGCCTAACGAGAGACAGGATCCCCACTGCAAGGCAAGAAACCTATAAAGATATGGGGGAGCACAGAGCAAGCCCATGCCTTGTGTGCAGCCAGGCAGGGACCACTTGTCCCAACAGCATCTGCCCGTTGTGCTCACGTCCCCCACTCTGCAGACAACAGGACTGGATCCATCCCCACACACTGCATTCCATTCAGTGAGGGCAGAGAAAGTGAGCTGGTGCTGGACGATGCGACCAGGGGAAGGCGAGCGCCTGCAGCCTTGGACCAAAATCCCCCACCACAAAACCTCCTGTGCGATGCTCCGACGTTATTTTCACGCTCTCAACAGTGAGGACTATGCCAAAATACTCAAGGTCAAGAGACCAGCATGGTTCGAGGCAATCTGCGCCTCTTAAAACAGTGACAAATATGTTATTTAATTTTAATGAGCTTTTTTGCATCTCCAATCTAATTACGGCATTATCAAGTACTGCTCCGAACTGCAGGTGGCTTCTCATTACTCGGGGTAAGGCTGTCACAGGCATTTTTCATGAATACTAAAACCTGCTTCATTGCACGGCTCGCTCAGACACCCCCAGCCCTGCTTGAGGCTCACAGGACAGAGATGCTCCCCCCACCCAGCCCCCAAACTCTGACGAAGTGGGAGCATTAACCCCACGAGATTTGAAGAATTCTTAAAACCCTCTTGGTTTTCAGCCATTTGCTCCACGTTGGAATTCCGGGTTTATTGGGGTTAATGGACAGCAGCGCCCACCCAGCACAGCCCTGCGCGGCTGCCTGGCTCCTCCCGACAAAACCCCGGGGGAAGCCTCTGTGTCCACCAAAAAAGTATATGTTTTGGTACAGAACATGCTTCTGAGAGGTGAAACCTCC
This sequence comes from Megaceryle torquata, assembly GCA_024611175.1. NCBI lineage: Eukaryota > Metazoa > Chordata > Aves > Coraciiformes > Cerylidae > Megaceryle > Megaceryle torquata. The sequence continues at coordinate 35,261 of JANIJG010013358.1, read as the reverse complement.
CCAAAAAGCAAACGTCACCCTGTTGCACACACAAAAGCGAGGAACCCCATGACAGGGCATTTAAGAAAACTCCTCTCTTCCAGCTCACTTCTAGTTTTTCTTTCAACTTAATATTTTTAAAGGTCATTATTAAAAGCTGAGAAGGTGCTCCAATGTCAAAAGTATTTTGGCAACTTCAAAATACTTCCCTTTTCCTTTAAAAAGTTTGTGAAAAATCACACTTTTCTGATGGTTTCCAGCAAATTCCTTTAACTGCCTCTACCCATCAGACACTGTTTCCTCCACGTGCTGCAAAGCTGATGGAGTTCACATCCAAAAACCTCCTACCTAGACTTCTCTTTAGAGGCCACCAAGAATCAGATGCTTTAATTCTCCCAAGAAACCTCTTCCCCTGAGTGGTTTGGTGAACACAGGCAAGTGAAACCAAAGCCCTGAGAGCAACTTCTTCTCTTCTAAAGGCACAGAGGACACCAATCCTCAGGGAGCCCCTGTCCCCAGCCCTCAGAAGCCAGGAGCAACCCCCAGTCCGGCCAAGCCCCAAGGAGGCAAAGACAAGGAGAAGGAAAGTGGAGGATGGAAGGATCCCTTCCCAAGGCTCCCTTTCAAACACACCCCTCTGATTAAAACCTGGATTTGGTGGTGGTTTTTGGAAGGTCTTTGGGGACAGCACTATGGGCCACTGACAGAAGCAGAAAACCACACACCCACCTGTGTACACGACGCATTCCTACGGTCCCAGTAAAACAGCAGTTTCTACCTTGTCAGCTTCCAGGCACGACAGTGCCGTTACCACAGAGCACGGCACCGATCCCTGCGCGCGGGCACTCCCGACACAGGCACCCACAGCGAGCAGCAGCCTCCAGCAGAACCCACAGCCCTGACACCAGCCAACGACACGCAGCCCAGCTCGCCCTCTGAATTGCCTTTTTCTCAGTCCCAAACCAGCCACAGCCGGAGGCAGCCTGCAGGCCTGCCCGACCAGGAGCACTCACCAGCATCCAGGGAGCCACAGGGTAACGGCAGGGAGACAAGGGGTGCCCAGCACCACCAGCTCTGCACCACAGGGACACTGGCAAAATGAGCTCCAGCCTGGGCAGGTGCTGGGCTTGTCCCAGTTCCCCCAGCAGCCTCATCACCTCCCATTGACAGCAGCTGGCAGAGGCCCCAGCATCACAGGTGCCAGAGATCAGCTGGGCAGCAGCACCTGGGCCACCTCCCGGGCAGAGGCCGAGCAGCCCTGCCTAGAGTCCAGGTGTACACGCACATACACGCACGCACACACGTATATATTGCTTTGCACACACGGCAGGCGCTGAAGCCCCCCGGCGCCCGCGCACCTTCGCATTGCAACAAAGAAAGTTGATGCTGGAAGAAGCGTTGTTAGGAGCCGAGACTCCTCAGTGCCACTGCTGCAGCAACACAGGTTTTGTCTCCCCTGACCTTGCTGCAAACCGCAGTTGCCTCTGAGACACGTCTCCCCTCGCCAACTGTGGCCAATTACAGCCACGTGGACGTTTAATTATCTGTGCCAGGGCACTGCGATGGGCGCTGCTGCCAGTGCCCCACCGCGCGGGGTGCCGGTGAGGTACAGGCAAGGACACCCAGCCAGCGCCCTGCGCAACGTCTCGGGAAATTGTTCATTGGGCTCAGAGCTTCCCGACGGAGCAGGAAGGGGCCGGGAAGTCCAGTGGATGAGGCAGAGAGTGTAACGCAAATCTGCTTTTGCTCAGCTGCGCCTTGGAGGAGCTCCCTGCTCCCCCCGGCCCATCCACCCGGGGAGCGCGGGCGCTTCTCCAGATAAGCACATTGACTTTAAAATAAAGAGTGTGCCAACAGCTGCAGCACCGAGACCAGAGCAGACAGAGATGTGGCGCTGAATGATAATTAAATACATTTTCATCATCTGTCATTTTTTACTGCAGGTGCCGGTGTAATAAATCCGAGCTTGACTCTTTTGTCAGCTGGCAGCGAACACATTTTAACGCCAAATCCCGGGGGATGAATTCAGAGTCGCTTGGCCTTGCAGGGGGGAGGAGCTGCCTCTAACACACCAAGCGGGTAACTTATACCTGATTGCTTTCATAATACTTCTATTATTTTGGTGATACATGTGTCTGGTGCAGTGTTCCAATCCGCTCCGAGGGGACACGGCGAATGCAACCTCCTCCACCGATGGTCCCCACCGCTCTGCAACCCTCCCAGTGCGGCACCAGCACCGCCCTCCTAGAGCCTCTGCGCTTTCCCAGCACCGAAACCCATCAGGGATATTGGGGCTTTGGTCAAAGAGGAAGCAAAGTCAAGCAAAAAAAGGCAAACAGACAGAATTTTAAAATTAATTTACTTAGAATGACTTCAACTCAGAAAATGAAACATTTGAGTTAAAATGCTGTAAATCCAACTTGTAAATCCAGCACACGGTGAAGGAGCAGCTCCATTTCCCTGTGGATGGATGCAAACTGCTGAGAGTTCAGGATAACAAAATCACTTATTTGTGTCCATGCAGAGGGATGTGGGAAATGAAACGAGCCCAGATGCTCCAGCTCCTCAGAGGCCACAGTCACCCCAACAGGCTATTTGCTATTTTGAGGTTCTTTTTTCAGAGCACTGAAACTTTAGTTGCAACAAGTCAAAGCCTCGGTGGTCCTTCTGCTGGAGCCCATCGCTGAAGAAATGAGGGTTTTCTTTCTTCCATTATTGACAGAAACACTGCAGACAACTTGCTAGGTGAACTCCACTGGGACAAAATGCCTGGTTTATTGTTTTCCCACCCCTTCTCCCAGACTTGGCCAGGACTTACAACAGATATTACAAACTAGGCAACTCATTCACATCCCTTTGACAGCAGCACAGGGACCCTGGGCCGGGCACGGGGGCAGCTGTGGAACCCAAGGGACAGCAGCATCTGCAGTGAGTCCATCCACGGGAGAGATGTTAACACCGAAATGCGGATGCCGTAGAGACCACAACACCCTGCAAACCCTGCATGAGGCAGGAAAAAGCTTCCCTTTCTCCCCAGGAAAAACAGCGCAGTAACATATGACATATTCCAATGAAATAAAGTCAAATCTCACAGTCTCTTGTGCAGCAACTCGCTAGAAATGTCAAAATATTCCAAATGAAGCATTTAATGGCAATATTCACACACAAGAAGTAAACTTTTGTTTTGAAGCAGATTTATTTTACCAAAAGCTTTCTTCTCTTTGGCTTCCACACACAGTCCAGCTGATGCACAAACCAGGTACAAGTCTGGGTGCCAGGTGATGCTCCTGCCTCCAAGCTCACCCCTGTCCCCGGGAAGGATTGCCAGCCCGACTGCCAGCCTGCGGCCATCCACGAGGAGCTCAGGCTGGGAGAGCACAGAGCATGAGGGGAGAAGCCAAAACACTGGTGGAAAAGCATCCTCTTGGTTTGCACCAGCGAGGGCAGGGCCACTCGTCATGCCAATGACAGGGCCTTGCCAGATGCACCCTGCTATTTATAACAGCAGCACTTACATAATTAGAGCCTGACAACTTACACGGTGAGCCTGAAAAATAGAGCACTTTATTTATCCATACAAACCCATTGTAATGGAGTTATCTTTAAAATTACAGAAACTGTGTTTATGGAGTATCCATAGGTGTCTCTCTGAGCCCAGCTGCTCCCTCCCAACGTCTCCCTCCCGACAGCACGGACTGGTCAGGAACACACAGGTAAAAGCTTCCACAGCACTCTCAGTCCTCCAGGAATTACCGTGCTTTCAGCCTGGAAAAATCCCAAATTTCATTTGAGACAGATAACGCATCTGAAGGGAAAAGAACTGCTGGGCCTGCCCCCCCCAGCAGGCACGAGCAGCTGCTTCTGCACCTAAGACTGTTTCTATCCATATTTACCCTGTGCTTAGCCCCTTGATGAATGGGGAATTTGTCCTTTTCAAAAAAAAAAAAAAAAAAAAAAGGCCTTTTAAAAAAAAAATAATTTAATTTAAGCATAAAATAAATAAACCAAGTGGCTACAGAAGAGTGGAAACCGCCCCCATTCTGTTCTAAGAACCAAATCCAATGCCAGCCTGCTTTTCTGCTTCCTTTAGCAAGGGCACTTCTCATTTACTAGAACAGCAACAACTACAACGCCAATCAGAACACGTATAGAATGCGCAAACATAAACCTCCAGAAAAAGCTGGGATTAAACTTCCAGGCACTAATCACAAAGATTTAACCTACAGACCCTTCCCTGTTCCCCAGAGTGGGAAACTGCCCTGAGACAATGTTCTCACCACTCTCCCCATCACGTTCCTACAAAGCCATCACCTATCAAACAGCTCACAGACAATTACTGTCTTTTTCTGACACGAGCATCCTGGCATCAGCTCCATCTTCGGGTAGGTGAGCACCAGGGGTTTCCACACAGGAACCACCATCCACACCCCAGCTCTCAGAGAGGCAAACCAGCCTCTTTTTGCCTCTTCAAAGCTAAGCCCCCAGCCTTCTGCTTCTTCCCACTCCAGCCACACAGCCCATCCCACCCAGACAATGCCACTGCCAAAAGTTCCGGCCCGGGTGCACGATTCCCCCCAGGACCATGCTGCCGCTCCAAACGTCTCTCGCATGACCGACAGGTTTACAGGAAGGCACATTTTCATTTCATTATAAACCTTCCCATGGATTAAAGATTTGGATGCCACAGCAAAGCAAGTTAAACATTTACTTTCTATTAAAACATCTAAATGAGAAGATTAAAACCTGTTTTACATTTAACAGAAAGGCAAAGTCAAATCAGCAGAGGAGCAGCTTAGCAGGTACTTAAAGCCAAGGGTTCTGATGCTGAGAGGTAATCAATTTAAGGAGGGAGGGATTTCTTAAAACTACGCAGAAAGAGGGAAAAAAATGCACGTACATTTGAAAAACCCTTTCCATTATCTCTCCCAAAGAACGCCGCCTCCCCGAGTCGTTCTCTGCCAAGGCTAATGGGCTTGCTGCAGCAGACAGCTCTTGCCCCAGATTTCCCTGTAAAATATTTTCACAGCTTATTAGTCTATTTAGCACATTGTGTGCTTAAGCTCTTTTGTTTATTTTTCATTTGAGATGGCAGGAGGAGAAGATCCTATAGAATGCGTAAGGGTGTTACTGACTGTGTTTGAAGTAACAGCAGTTAGAGGTCACAGAGGTGACGCACATGACACACTTGATTGGCTTAAGAACTTATGCTCTAATTTCCTAACATCCATGTAGTCAGACTCTGCTTGGTAACCGAAACCCACCAGCACTGTGGCTGGTCACCGCTAGGCCAGAATTCCTCTGGGAATCAGAAAGTCTCACTTTGCAAAGACAAAATCTGAGTCTGTTTGCAATAACCTGCGGCCAGTTTAACACGCATGTGGATACGAGGATAGCTCGAGTTCATCAGGCTGCTGGCGAGGCAAAGCTCCAACGCTGCTGCCAGGCACCGTCCTCCCACTGTGTTTATTAGGTCAGCTTCACGATGATCCACCCCGTCAAAAGATTGAGGTGATGTGATTTAAGATGAGTGCCAAACATGCAGGGCAACATGAAGCATCCTCTCTGCTGAGCAGCCTCCATCCAACACCTGACAGCTAAAACCTGGCACAGAACAAGCACATGCAGCGATGCCAACCCAGCCAGCAGTGAACCCCCTCAGGACTCGGGCGGATCCCCGTCACCAAGTTTAAGAGTGATGGAATCTCGTTTACTGGCTAACGGATTTTAGAAAACACACAGTAACGCAGCTCTACCAGTTTATCTCATTGCCATTAAAAGAATCAGAGCCCCCATATTCTGTGGAACAATTAGATTTAATCCCCCGCATGTTTCAGAGGTCATCCCAAAGAGAAGTCTCTACGTGAGATAGAGTTCTCAGTTTAGAAAGTTTATTTTAGAGTGAACGGCAGCAGAAGGAAACAGGGTGGGGGGCAGAGGGGAAGCGCGAGTTTAGATCCACCCAGCAGCAACCCCGGGGTGGGGGGTTCGTTTAAATGGGCATCCTCAATTTCTGTGAAGCAGCCACCCAGATGAAGAAAGCAGCGTGTGGGAAATGCTACCTACCTGGCCTTCTCAAATAAAAGTATTTTGGCACGAGTACGTACCATACAAAAGGAATAATCTCTAAAGTATTTGAAAGAAAAGTTTTACAGCTAAGCACTAAAAAGAGCTTTCTTTGTTATTTTTCATTAGCCTTTCTGATCACGCTGAACAAAATGCTCTAATTTACAAAGTACTTTAGGACAGAACTTGGAGGTCCTACCTGAAACCACATGGATTTTGCAGCTTATGCATATTAAATATTCTACGTACACACGGGTCAGTAGATGAGTGGCTCCAGGGCTCGCTGGCAAGAAGCATGCGACCCGTTGGCCACGGACGACACCGTCATGAAGGGTTCAGCACCCACCATAAGCAGAAGCTGTGGGAACAGACCTGGGCTGCTTCGCTGGCTACCGTTCGCCCGACCCCACAGCGCCCAAGCAGGTCAGCTTCTGGAAGTCATCACGGACAGCCCCGACACTGTCCCCCAGCACGGGCAGTGAGGGTGCTGCCAGCAGCCTCTCCCCACATCCCTCCCAGGGGACAATCCACACGCTGCCCTTGCCGCAACAACACAGCTTTGGCTTCCCTCGAATCGCCGTTTCCTCAAAACTCAGATCTTCCCTGCAAAATCTGCACATTAAATGCCTTCACAGCACCCTCCTGTGGGGATTCTGCGTCCGTACAGAGATGGGGGCAGCTAGAAATGGGGCGTGCGGAGGAAATCCTCCTCCTCTCCGGCGAGGTCAGTGGGGACCGACGCAACAGCTGCTGTTGCCTTTGCTCCACGCACACCAGGACAGCCTCTGGCACACGCCACGTCCCCACTGCTGAGCAGAGCTGGGGTCACAGGGTGACACTGAATGCAGCCCAGTGTGGGGACAGGGAATATGGGAGCCACGGCCAGCAGGGCTCCTCCGCTCAGCATGCACAGCATGGCACCATCCGCCGTGTTTGTCTGTAACTTACCAACTCACGAAGCCAAGTAATGACCGAGTTAGAAAAATACACAAATTAAACAGCAGTTCAAGCAGATTTTCCTGTAGTAACCACTGACAAACCATCACCTCGACTATTTCACTGGGGTTTGCAATTGCTGCCCAAACGGGGCACGTTAATGTTTAGAAACCTGCCCTCAAAACTAGAGGAATCTCCATTTAGCAGAACACTTTAACACTTTTCACAGTGATGCTACATTTTAATTCAGATACTTGAAAGCATTTTTACCATAAGCCACAGTGGCTTTATGTAACACTTGGCCATCCTGATGAAAAACAGGGAGTTCACTGATTTCTAAGAGGAGGAAGCCGTGAGAGTTTATAATTATTACATTACTAAACATTTACATAAAAAGAAAAAAAAAGTTCAAACATTACCTACACTATTGATTTACTGCATTCAGAGTGGTACCAAGATAAACATCCCACAGACATCATGCACCTTCCCACTTTTTGCAAGAACACTGTAAAGTCAGAGTTGAGTAAATCTCAAATCTGAATTACTGATTATCCTTTAGGTTACAGTCAATGGGCCTCACCATACTGGACTCGCAGAGTGCACACAGACCTACACGTGCAATGTGCAAGAACAACTTTCATCTGGCACTACTGTCTTCAAAGCATCTCACGCTAAATTAATTAATATTAACAGATGATGTTTCTATAGGAGCAAACCAAGTTTTTTGCTGCCCAAATCAAGAGGATTTTTTTAAACAACCTAACACGAATATTAGGTGAAGAGCACAGATACACCTATGACAACTGCCTGGTATTTTGAATGGTTTAAAGTGAGGGAAGAGCGATTGCAGGAGGGACAATATTCCCTCGTGCTTTTTCCTCCACTTAACAAGGCAAGCTCTTGCCATATGCTCATTACTTGGAAAAGATGGTTTTCACTTGTCTGAAATCACGCGCTGCTACCTATCACTGAGCACTGGACACAGGACTCTGCCACCAAAGAAACAGGTCATTTATGAAGTCAAGAGCAGAACTAGAAGAGCATGCCATGCCTGTTGGCTGTGGCAGGCCAGAGTCAGATGCTGGAGGGCTCTAGGAGCAATGAGCTGCTTGCCCAGCACCAGCAGCTCTGGTCACAAGGTGCGCAAAGGGAAAAAAGCAGCACAAAGTGTGGAGCAGGTAAGTGGTGGGCAGGTGCTCAGCATGCTGCAGACCCTCTGGCTGGTCCTGGTGCAAAGCATACGCTCCAGGCTGAGCCGCAGCTCGTGTCAAGGTGACGTGCGCACATCCAGAGAGTGGTGAAGAAATACAAGTGTTCGGTGGATTTTCAGTTATGGTTCAAAAAGTTTTAAAACCTAAAAGCCCTGAGGAAAAAACTGCTCTTGGAACCATTGTCTCCCTTAGCTACCCCCAAACAGAACAATCCAATAAGCTGCAAGAGTTGGATTCTGCATTGCCAACAACTGAAATACTGCAAGACCTATTTCAACACATAGAATCAATCAGAAATAAAGTGTCACGAGATGAGCATCTAGTTTAGAAAACTCAAGTGCAAAACTGAAATTAAAAATTGCCTTTCCACTGCTGGAAAGACTTCTCATAGTGTTATACTGGGCAGTAACTAAACCCTCCTCTCGAAAGTTAAAAGTTCCCTGCCGTCATGAACCTACAAGAGAAGAAGAGCTGCTCAGCAAGTCACCTCGAGCTTGCTACTGAATTCTCAGATCTATGGCTGCTCTTCCAAGGCAGAGAAAGGCTGAGGCTGATGGCGAGAGGGTGTGTGGAGGCGAGGGCTGAAATCCATCCAGCAGAACCCAGAAAGACAGAGCGAGACGTGGCAGAACAGAGTGGGCAGAAACTGCAGCAAGACAAACCAAGAACAGAATTTTGTTGTTGTTGTTACTGTGGCATGAAATGTGCGTCCAGGGAAGGCTGGTATTGGGCAGGAGCCTCTCACCATTAACAGATGCAAGACATTACTCACTATAACTGCCATCAGAAACTACAGCACCATCCGGGCAGCAGCAGCACTTTCTAGATGAGAACATTCCATTTCTACCTTAAAGACTATCAGCTCTTCCTCCACTCCCCAGCCTTGCTCAGTGGCTAGTGGAGCTATTCCCAGCTACAATGAAAACGTGTCCTAAATAAATGGAGAAGAGAAAGGCAAATAAAACATGTGATAATAAAGTCCTGCAAGCTGTAGTCTTTTACAAGAGGGAAACAATCTCCACATCTGGAAGGACACATTTCCTGGCATCAAGGTCAAACCCTCCAAAGGAACTGAGGCCATGAGGTAGCACATGGACTGGCCCCAACGGGTGTCCCAAAAGGCACCACTCCCAACCTACTTTCTCCTCTGCATCTCCAAGAGAAGCCAATGCCAAAGCACAAACCTGTGTTATCAATTTACACGTGGCTCCAAGTCCTGCTAACTCAGGAGGCCCAAGACAGGATAATAGATTGACTTGGGTGAAAACGCGGCAGTGCTTTTCATTGTGAATTTACACTCAAGGGCTTCGACATCTTCCCCAGACTTCCAGGTCCCTCTCAAAGAATGGAGTAAGGCAAGTTGTGGTGTTTGTTGCATACATTCATCACAATAGGAACACCACCCAGATCGAGACTAGGTCCAAGTAATAATCACTGTAATTAGCACTTCATTCATATAATTACCAGCAGACCCCATAACATTTTACAATGGAAGTAATTACCCATATTTTACAGCTGAGGAAACAGATATTGAGTGCAGGTGAATAACTTAAAAAAACTCATCAGTAAATCTGTGGCACTGCCAGAGACTGCAATTATCCTTATTCCCAGCCAAGGCTCTCCCCAATAATCCAGGCTGAGTTCACTTCTGTCTTGTGGGAAGGAATCCAGAGAAAACAAACACAAACTGGAATTTCCAATGTCTAGAAGGGCTGAAAAGCAGACAAGCCAAACCTGAAGGAGAAATAAAAACACATTTTTATCACCAAACATTTTCTCACCCGAGGTCTGCAGCTAAGAGTGAAGGGAAGACAGAGGCCCCAGCTCCAGCACACACAGAAAGCCAAATGCAGGGTTTCCATTGCTATAGTTCTACTCCGTAAGCAGAGTCAAAGCAGAAGCACCAGCCTGAGCCGGGGAAGGCTGCCCGACGGCGCCAGCTTACCCCTCCAGCTATCAAAGACCTTAATGCATTTGAGAATTTAAAGACTAAAGCAACAGCAGTAATTAAATTATTGAAGGACTTTGCAAAACAATATCCACACAGAGCAGCAAGCGGGGTAAGAAGCTGGGAAATCCACCCCAGCCCCAGAGGAGGAGGAGGAACTCCCCACAGAGGCAGCTGTGGGGCAGCAGTGGTCCCACAGCTGGGAGCAGCTGCCCGCCTGCCCGAGCTGCACTCGGGCTGTCCTCCAAAAAGAGAAATGTTCCTTCCCCTCCCCTCCAAGCACCAGAGCAACAGGATTCTCACCTAGAAGCTGCCAGCCCTAAAACCAATCCGATGAGGACAGCTGCCCGTTAGCTAAGGTTCCTGTGCACAGACGGATCCTGTACGGAAATCTGCGTTTTCTCTCATACAGACTTTGGGGGTGGGGGGGAGTGAGTAAATCTCCCCTGTGTACACTTTTTCATCCTGCGTGTTTGGAGGAGTTTTATTATTAATAGAAAAGAAACAATGTTTGCTTGCGTTTGCTGATACATCTGTTTTTCCAAGTAGCCCAGACTAAAGTGAGCGATTTGTCTGCTGCCAATGTATATTTTATTAAATGAAGAGCACATGCAGATGATAGATACACGAGTGTCTATTAGGCTGAATAAAGCAGATTAGGTTAATCCAACCCCAGCTGCATTACCTGAACTGCAAGACATGCAATGTTCTAAATCTAGCAAATGTGCCAAGGATTTCTCTGCAGCCGTTTAGCCGTAGGTTAAGGTTAGCGTATAAAAGCACCCAGCAGAAGAAGACACCCCACACCCTTCAAATTTAAGACTCATTTCAGGAGTGGATGTTACCAGTATTCTGGCTTTGAATAACAAAAAACCCTCGTAAGCAGGAACAAATCTCTCAACAAAGCATTCTCTTCATATTTAAAAAGACAAGTGTTTTGCTTTGCCAACATTGTGCAGCATTGGTGTAGTTCTTTCATTAAGTGTTTGAAGAAAATACATATTTTAGTTCCTCTTCAGTAAAAAACAAGCTCAGGAAAATGAATAAAGTTCCATCAGCTCTTGCCATAAACTGGACAGTTGTTGGGATCACCCCATAGCCCTGCAGCAGAGACAGGCTTTAATCTCGGGTCGATGCTGGCGCTATTGCTGTTAATGAAGCAGCTTTTCTTACAAATATTGACTGTTGTTTATACAGGGAACAGAGAACAATTCCTGCCCCCCTTTCTAAGCGCTCTACCTCCTCCATCCTCAGCAGCTCCAGCATCCTGGAAGCCCCTGTGATAACTAAACAGGGATAATCCATATTCATTACGCCAATTTCTGTGAATAACCATCTGCAGCTAACAGACCACTTGGAAAAATTGTTAAAAAGATTTTATGCATCATCCTGTGTCTCCAGAACGTCTGGGGAGCTACACCAAACTACCTCCATCGCTAAAAGCGCTTACCTTATGAAAAAGACAGGATGGACATTGCAAAATATCTCCTGAAAAAAATAAATTCTAGCGATCTTTTAACCTCGTGTGGGTTTATATTACTGACTCCAGTTCCCAACATTTTTTATTCCATTGGGGTTTTTTCCTCACTATTTGTTCTACCAGGAGGCAGCTGAAAGCCAGCCCTCTGTGCAGAGGAGGGAGACTCCCTTTGGTTTCCAGATGTCTAAATAAAGGTTTTTAAAATATGTCTTTCCTAGAAAGTCAAGGCGTTCACATCTAACTGCTGCCGATGTAAAATGTGCATTACAAGGAGAAGAATAGTCTTCAAGGAGGTTTCTTGGGCAAAATAAGTGGGTTTTTTCCACCGATTTTTACAGACACTATTCTGAAGCCGAAGAAATAGCTTGAGATGGCTCTGGAGGATCATACTTGCGAGGCTGACAGGCAGCATTAAAACCAGAGTAAAAGCCAATCCCATCTATCCAAAACACGCTTGATGTAGGAGCAGCAGCCTTGTGTACCAGAACTCTAGGCCTACAAAAATTATTACAGCTAAAATTTGGAACAGGAGAGGAAAAGGCAAAAGCCAACAGAACACTTCAAACGCTGATGGAGGCTGTGGCTGTCGTCTTGGCTCCGAACCACTGGGTCAGAGAAACACGTACAGCTACACCGAGAACACACTGGTCAGCGGAACGCTGAGTGCGCTGGGTTTGATTTGTTCACCAGGTTATTTTAATAGCTGACTGCAAACACAACAAAGGGCACTTTAAAAAGCAACATCTGGCTGTTTAAGGACAAAGACTGGAGCTGGAAGTACCATCTTCTCAAGCACAGATGCTGATTATAAACCAAAGATGCTTCCTGAGACAGGCTCTGGTGATGACAGCGCATCCCCCTGCTCAGGGGCAAACCTGCTGGGGCACAACCCTCGCAGGGCACTTGTGGGTAAATGAGGCAGCTGAGGCTCAGCCCAGGGGGCAGCAGCCCCCCAGCAAGCACTGCAGTAGGGCTGGCCTCAGCCTCTGTTTCTCCAGGAAAAGTACTGTCAGGAGGGATTTCAGGTGGGATTTGGGCTCCTCCAAAAGAGGCCAGACAGGGGCAGTGGCCAGGAGAGGTCAGTGGAGCTGGCCTCTAATATGCAAACAGCTCACTACAATTTTCATCTGTACCTCTAATGAACGATATAAAGTTTTACAAGCATCAACAAGGCTCAGAGAAGACCTAAATCCATTTCAGTGCTCATTTAGCAGCTTCATCTGTGTGCAATTAAAACTTCAGCATTAAATGTTAGAGAATAGAATAATGAGACGCTTAAAAAATAATCTGTACTTCAGTGGGCCGTGCTCAATGGATTTCATAGGATCATTTACAAGTCAAGACTAGAATCTGGCCAAAACCTGTCTTATACTCATTATCCTTTCGGTAGAAAAATGGAGAGAGCGCGCTAGTGAACTCTGGGGGCTCTACAATCCCCGTACACACAACGCTGGTTCTTGCAGCAATCTGTGTTTAAAGCACATCTCAAAGCACTGGTAACTTTCCTTTTGGCTTCAATGGTAATGTAAAAATAAAGGTAAATTTAGTTTCAATTGAGAATTTCATTTTGCTCTAAAGCCTAATTTTTTATTAAAAAAGCTATCAGTTTTAAGTTGATGGTTAGGAAAAGTTATCTTCAGGACAGGGAACAAATTTTTAACAAGAAAGCATATTTCTCGTTCATAAGAGTATCTTAAGTGCTCCCATGAGTACATTGAGCTATCAAAGTGTGACAGGAGGGGACATGGTGGGGGATGGATAGAGATGGACACACCAGCATGTGTTTTACTGACCAAAAGAACTGCAGAGAAATGCAAATTAAAACCAAAGATGTACAGAAATATCAAAATAAATTAGATTAAGTAGTGGAAGAACACAGGTCAAAAAAAGTAATGTACTATACAAGAAACATACACACAGTTAAGCTTAAAAAAAAGCAAATCCAATGAAAATCACATACTTTATTTTTTAACAACTGAAATAATTTTTATTCAAGAAAAGCCAATATTACATATCCTCATAGAAAGAAAAAAAAGACATTTGGGGAGGTCAAAGAATGCTACAGTTTAAAACGATGAAATGTTACAGCTTGCACACCAAACTTAAAAATGAAACGAAATTAAAAAAATGAAATGGTTACCAAAGTAATGCAGGTCAAGGGATCAAAGGTGAAGGGTCACACATTATTAAAAAGAAATCCAAAAGGGCGTCTGCATCAAGATCTCTGCAAAACAAAGGAGCTTCAGTGAGTAAAACCAGTACCTCCCGCGGATCCCATCACAGCTCCCAACGCACACACAGCCCACGGCAGCACCCGCCGCCGCCCTGCTCCCACCGGCACCGCACGGCCCGGCACGGCCGCCCCTCCACGGCCACCACCACCCTGCGCACACAGCTCCGGCCCGAGCTCCTGCGGATTGGCTTGGCTGGGCTTTGTTTAAACCTCCCTGTAGAGTGGCTTCTACCAGCCTTGCCTTCCATTGCCATACTGGTGCGCTGGTTTCTTACTAGACAAAAAGGTCCCTTCTGACCCAAAACATGCTATGATTCTACAAAAAAAGGCGCTTTCAGAGCCGGGGATAAGCCCAGGCTGGCTGCAGTGCCTGAGCTGCACGGCACAGAGCTGCTGCCCGGCCACAGCACCGACAGCTCACCTTCGACAGGGCCTCGACCGCTCGGTGAGAGCGCCGGCGGCCGGCAATGCAGCTCGGGTCATCTGTTTGCAGGTAAGTACTACACGCGCCTTTCCAAGCATTTGCTTTACTCATTGTAACTGTGGAAATCTAGTAATTATCGACACGCGCGCACTCAACTCCTAGCATCACAGCACGCTGGTTTAATGCTACAATAAAAAAGTAATTCAAATGTGGTTACCAAGACAAAGGCCTCTCCCTCCTGGAATTTCAATTACATAGAACCTATAAAAAAGCTTTGGTACCCACTTCCAAGCAAGATGCAGTCAATTATCTATACTAAAGTTATGCAGAGAGTGTAATATTTACATCAGATAATATTAGGAGAAAGATGCCCACCGAGGGCATTACAGCCCATTCCGCTTCAGCATCTCTCCCCCTGTCCGTGAGGCATTAAGTTTGGGGAGCCTTCCATCTGGACCAAAACAGCCTCATGCTTGAAGCCAAGAAACAAACCCACCCCACAAAACCATGTCCTTATAGGGCAAGGAAGCCACAAGTGACAGAAAATCATCACATCCAAGCTGAAGGATCTCTTCTCCCTGTACGTTTCTCCAGAAGACATACTGTGTCTCTCTGCATCACTCCTGCTCTACATGTATCACAGTCAAGAACCTGCTGGAGAAAGCAGGAAGGTCTGGACTTTAACACCCCCCATCAGAAGCAGCGTCTCACAAGGTCTCCTGCTGAGTTACTGCCACATGCTGGAGCTAAAACTAAGTTCTTGCCATTATTTCCAGTATTTATCAATTCCAACTTTTCAGAACCAAACCAGAAAGTCTTTTTCTGCTGGTATTTCACCCGTGTGCTGAGGCTGGGGCTGCTTATCACCATCTACGCTGCAGACTTGTAAGACAATCTCATTTTGGAGGAAAGCAATTTGGAAACCAAGCGACTTAGAAATAATTCAACAACAAAGACACAGATTCATAGTGACTCAGCAGCCAACAAAGGCTGGAAGGAATTAGCATGAATGGTATGACCAGGAAGACCCCACATCTCAGGAATTCCTCAAAGGTGAGCAATGGGCAGCAAACACGTCGCCCAAAGGCAGCTGCCTGTGCCAGAGGAGGACTGACAGAGCCACAGCCACGGCACCAGACTGAGGCCCCTCCCCACCTCTTTGGTAATGCACAATTTGCAGACAGATGAGTTCTAAGTAAGTCCAGGAACATTTCACCTGTGGGATGAAGTCTGAGCCCCAAAGCCCAACCTCTCACCAGCACTGTGAACTCCACCGGCCAGCCAACACCCCCCTGCTCCTGCCTGTACGGCCATGTCCAAACAGCTGGGTAGAGCTGCCACTTCCACAGGAATGAACACAATGACCTTTTTTAATTTCTCCCCTATTGCAAGAGATTTCTCCCCGCTCCCCCTCTCCCCACAGGCACACTTTGTTCCCACCAAGGATCACTCGTTGCAGGGAAAAAAAAAAAAAAACAACCCACAAACCTGGTTTCACTCTTAGTCCTTTTTCTTAAGTACTACCTCTACACAAAATTTTTGCTTTTATTGGCACTAATTTTTCCTTCGTATCTAGTTTTTCATCTAAATTCCCTGATTTTTCTCTTCAAAATGAAACAGACACACTTGGAAGTGGTGAGCACAAGACCGGGAAGACAGGATTTCAATCACTTACAAAATGTAATATCCTCAGTTTCCATTCATTTGACAAGTGAACCAATTCATTTCTGTTTATATGCCAGTCTGGCAGAGAGACACTTAAATTGACTTTGTAAATTGACTTTGTTGTAACGTTTTCCTTCTAAGATGCAGTACAAAGTACAACTTGCATAACGTACCAGTGAGTATTTTACTCAGTGCTGGGCAAGGCAGAGACCCAGTTATGTGATGCAGCGGCACCTACCACTGCTGCTGGTGTTCCTGTAGCTGAACAGCTAAATAATCATTCAATCAATGCACTCTGCTGGTGCTCTCATGGTTGCAGAAGGGTTTCTGTACACTGTTAACTCCCAGCTTCTCATTCCCCTACACCAGATTCCACCCTCTCTTTCAGTACTACTTTTCCTGGACCATTAAAGAGAATGAGGCCCAGCAGATGATGCAGGTCAGGAAAAGCACACCAGGCTAAGCAGCTGGAGAAGATAACATTCCACCTTATTCCACTACATTCCTAAAGCAAGCTATGAGTTGTTTTTTTTGTGTGTGTTACATAGACAGTGGAGAATGGATTCAGAGACCAGAGCCTGGACACACAGCTGGTGCTGATGAACTGCAGCCACCTACACGGTGCACTTTCCACAGAGGAACCTGGAGGTGCCTGACATGGTGAAAGAAAGTCCCTTCCATCTGAAATAGCCTCTGAGGTTTGCTGGGGGGATTTGCCCTTGTACCCACGAACTGCTTCTCACCTGCTCCGTCACCCACTGCAGCAGACAACCCAGCACCCCCATCGCCCCGACACGACACTCGCAGCAGCAGCTCTACGTGCAGGAGCAGGGGGACTTTTGCCATGAAGCCTGTGTCCAAGACATTGCCGTGGGAGTGCTCAGACCAAACTGGACCAACACAGCTCCAAACTAATTGTTAAGACTTTCAAAACTTATAAAAACATTCAGAGGTTACTAGTGACAAAAAGCCAGTAAGTTAAATCATAGAATGGTTTGGGCTGGAAGGGACCTTTTGAAGATTGCCTCGTTCTACCCCTCTGCCACAGGCAGGGACACCTACCATTAGACCAGGCTGCTCAAAGCCCATCAAACACCTCAGCCCAAGTATCATCAGCATTTTATACTTTGTGTATAATATGCTGAAGTTATGAAGTAGTATTTTTTTTCTTTAGCTGTCATTAAGTGCAAAATAGTTAACTCATGTAATCAAATATGCTTGGAAAACAAAAAACAGGAGGGCAGTACACTACCCAAACCAAAGCAAGTCCTCTGTTCCATGTATAGGATTGAGGCTGGTCCCAGGACTCTGACACATCAACTGCACAGAACTGCACCATCAGCCATTTTTAAACACTTATCACACAGCCACAGCGTCAGTCCTAACTTCAACAAGAGGGAAGGGAAAACAGTTAGATTTTCCTCAGAGGAGGCCAAGGAATCCGAGAGCATGAACAGCATAGCAGGTACCACTGCTTTTGTTTAAAAGTGCCAGGAATGGTAACCTCTCAATTCTGCTAAATCACCGAGCCTGCTCACAACATTTACTAATTATGTAAACATGACTGAGAAATTGCAAAAGCAAAGCCAGTAGCAGATTTTCTGCTTTGTACATTAAGCAAAGCACAGAATTTCATTAATTTCCCAAATAAATACATAATGAAGTGCTTCTGTTAAAGAGAAATTTCTGTCTCATTCACTGATCAGCCTTAAATCATAATCCCACACACAGCGAGAGAAGCCGCCCACACGTGCCAGACGGCATCCGTCAGGTGTACACACAGTTTACTCCTGACTCTGTTCCAGGCGGGTGTGAACATTATTTCCTTTTGATTTCACTTTCAGGGCTTCTTCTGCTCCTTTAAAGACAGTGGGGGTTTCTCACACTTCTGTTGTTGGCCAAGAGGATGGCCACGCTTTGGAAAGCACAGAACCATGGTCTGGCAGAGCAAGCACCCAACTAGCCAGCAGACCCGCTCTGGCAGGATACGCCTTACCCAGCTTGCAGGGGAAACCACCACTGAAACAAAGCATGCGAATCAATACCAACGTTCTGGATCTTACACGTGTTCTGGTTGTTCCAGCACCTAGCAAATACTTTGCCCTCATCTAGGAATTTTCTTTCATTGACAAAACCCTGCATTCACTTGTTTGAGCACAAACCTAAGGGCAACTCCATGTGCCAGACCAACAGTGGCAGGAGATGATAAGCAGGCAGCACACACGAGCCAGACAGCGGCCACCTCCCTGCTACTCCTCCAGTGGAGGAGCATTTTGTGGAACAGAAAGCAACAAAACTTCTCGTAACACCATTTGCAAATACCACTGTAATATTTTGCATTCCATGATCACATGGGCAGCAGGCAATTAGTCAAAATTAAATATTCTCATTGCTCTTGAGAGATCACAGAGCCGATGCAGATCACAAGGACATTCCAGCTTTGTAAGCGCTCCGCAGCCACAGAGCGCTCACAACAGCCAGGCTCTGGCTTTGGGAAACTCTGCGCTCGAGCAAAACACATCTGAGTTAACTTGAGCTTGATAGAAAGCATCAAACAGAACACATCGAGTAACTTCACAGTCCTCAGGAAACTGTAGTGAGCACTGCTGCTTTCCCAGAGGGCTCTGCCATCTTGATGGTGTATCAGACAGAAGATGCTGACCTGGCCAGAAACCCCTTCTTCACTCTGACCAGGGGGATAATAAAAGCCCATCCCACAGGCTTGCCCAAGCCCAGGAATTTACACTGCTTTGGTCAATAGGTGCAATCTGGTAGAGTAGCCAAGTGCTACAACACACCGTATCGACCAGGGCAGCCTTCAAACAAAGAGGTGGTTTAAGTTTTCAGACACATAAATTAATTCTAAAAGGCACTACACTGCACTGCTCCATCTTTACCCAGAGTGGCCCTTTGCTGAAGGAGTCATGGCAGTAACTAGCGGCCTGACGCTGCTCTGCCAGGGGCCGAAGGGGAACCAGAGAAGCAAGGAGCAGACAACACGTTTTCACCTACTCCTCATGAGCACTTCACAGCACAGTAGACAGCCCAAACGCTCAAGACTTGCTTTCCAGAGCAGTCTGGGTCCCTTACATCCTTCAGGCAATTCTCCAAACCTTCAAGATCTTCTCTGTGCTTTAGAGAAAAGATGAGAAATAACCTGATGTCGAGCGTAAGAGAACATTGCTGTTGCACAAGCAAAGGACGAATGCAAGACGACACTGGACATGCCAGTGAGTACGTGCCTCAAGGCTCCCACTGCAACAGCACTGAAGAATTTCTTCCTATGCTAAATGCTCAAATAGAGTTTTGTCATTGCACTTACTCGCATCCTACCAAGCAATAGCCGGGCCTGAACCGTGTAGAGAGATGATGCTAATACTGGAAAACGGGCACTTCTGCCCTGCCCCTCCAGAGCAGGCTAAGCACACGAAGCAATTACTTTTTTTTTTTTAACACCCTGGAAATTCCAGGCTTTGCCCAACAATGAAAGTAAATATAGATTACCGTCAGAAACAAAAGCCCTAGGTAGCATTTTACATTTCCAATGTTTAACTTTTCCTTCTTTCTCGTACTGTGTCATTAAGTGTTCACAAGGATGATTAATGACTGCAGCTGCCAACTCCGTTAATGAAAGGCATCTCTGCTCAATGCTGCAATCCCACTTTTGGCAGCACCATGCAGAGACAAGGTTACCCCAGCACCCTTGAGCCCCAGCACCCACACATTCTGCTCAGAGCACTGCGGCCTGGGAAGCTCCTACTTCCCAGTTAACCCAGGCCCTTGACAGAAAGCATCAGGATGCATTTCCTGCAGACAGCTTTTTGCTGCCCAAAGTGATCAGCAATTAATGAGCCCACGATCTGTGTCACCTCTGTTAGGGGATGAGGTGTGTGGGGAGCCCAAATAGCTGCCAGGTGCAGCGGGAGCTCAGCTGCACACCCAGCAGGACCCACAGACACCCACTCAGCACAGCACTGCTTTGGGAGCGTCTGCCCCACTCCCCAGGAAGGGACCCGAGCCACAGTGCTCCCGAAACTCACGCGGCACCACGCTACAGGAGGTCTTCTCCCCATCCTCTCACTGAGCCCAAAGCAGACCTGGGCTACACGAACGCTGAAAAGAATGACAACTGAAACCCCACGAGCCAGGAACTCCCTCACACGCACAGAGCGTTGCGGAATTTTCTGGCAATTAACTGATTTGTCCTAATGTGGGAAATCATATGAAAATCCCCTTTCTATCCTCCCCCAGAGCAAGAGAAATAAGCACACACACACTTCCACGGGCATCTTAAAAAATGTAAATCTGTAATTAAATTGCTTGACTAAACTTATGATTTTGTATCTCTGGTTAAAAAAAAAATGAAAGAGAAGGAAAACTTCCTTCACTACGAAATATAAAACCACTATAAACTTGATTTAAGACAAGATGACATCTTGATATGGAAATATATTTCCATCAAACATTTCAGTTTAAACTGCATAATCTGATGGAAACCAAACATCTCAATAACACATTCCAAGCATTTTTAAATGCTCCAATTCTCGTGCTGCTCATAGCATTATTTTACTAAGTGTAAAGTCAACCACAGCCTACTCAGCTCTCGAAGGATATTGTTCCTCCGTCCCAATTACCCAACCCAGAGCAACATACGACCATTACCCCAATTTGCAGAAAAAAAAGCACTCAGAAAAAGTTATTTGCACATTGCTACGGTGACTGGTAGACGAAAGAACAAAGCCCAGCTGCTCCCTGACCTTTGTGTTCAGCACAACGGTGTCACATCTGCAGATGCAAGATGACCACCGGCCGGCCAAGCTGACACGCTGGCACACAGCGTGCGCCCGACACTGCCAACCAGCCTCAGCAGCTGGAAACTCCATGGCACTTGATTTCAGGGACCTGCAGAGGCACAAGGACCACACTTAAGGTTCCTTGAAACAGCCCCATACAAAAGGGCAGACAAAGCAATGCTTAGGGGTTTCCGAAAGCAGCTGGGTTGTAGCCAGGTTAGGAGGGCAGGCACCGGCTGCCCCTCGGAATGCATCCCACAGCACGGCCCGCGCTGCGTCCCGCACCCGCTCCCACCATGCTCGCGCTCTAGACAAGTCTGTGGCAAGACCAGACACCCCTGACTTTGTCTGAACACATACGAGTCCGAGGGAGGACAGCAACGTCACAGACACGTTCAGATCTCCAAGTTACAGCATACATTTTATTTTTTTTATTTGTTTCTTTTATACCTTTTACTAAGCCTCCCTGTGGGTAAGACACCACACGAACAGTGCCAGGGATTCTGAAATTAACACGAAGATTCCACAATTACCACAAAATAGATCATTTTCTTCTGCAATTTACAACTCATGACTTCACCAGTGGACAGAATACCTCTGTACTGGGATGAATTCCCTCAGGAATGACTCTGAAACTTAGCTCAACATTCACTTTTTCAGCTTCCACCTCTCTCTGGGCCTCCCACACCTTTTTTGCCTCAACATCTTTCCAGGCCTCCCACATCTTTCATCATCTCTTTCTTGACCTCCCACAGCTTTTGGCCTCCACTCTCAGCCCCATATTCATAGCTGGGTATCAGTCTAAAATCTACGCCAACCTGCGCCAAGGGGGCCGTCTCCAGCAGTGCACTGGTAAGGACAGCCCACGAAATACCTTCTCAGGAAAATGTGAAGCTTTACCTCTCTTCAGTAGCACTTGCACGCTACGAAAATTCATCAGAAAGCACTTCCTTCACTCTTAGTAAAAGCACGTTATGAAAAACTTCCATTTCTAGGAAAAAGACAAGTCGTGTTGAAATTACCTCTTGTCATTTTCACTGAATGGGAGTTTTTATATTCAGTATCAGCTCTATTAAATTTAATGAGGACTCAGTGCAGGATTCTGCACCTGGGATGGGATAATCCTGGTTATATGCACAAACTGGAGGACAAGAGGCTGGGGAGCAGCCCAGGAGAAAGAGCTCTGGGGGCTTGGGTTGATGGCAACTTGAACATGAGTCAACAGCGTGCCCTAGAAACCCAAAGGGCCGACCATGTCCTGGGGTGCATCAAGCACAGCATCACCAGCTGGTCAAGGGGGCCAATTGCCCCACTCTGCACTGGTGCAGCCCCAGCCCTGTGCACAGTTTTGGGCACCTCAATTCATGAAGGACATCAAACTATTAGAGTGTGGCCAGAGGACAGTGAGAAGACAGTGAAAGGTCTCAAGGGCAAGACTTGGGAGCAGCTGAGGTCACTTGGAAAATGCTGATGGGAAACTTCATTGATGAGCAGCAACCTCATTTCAGGCCACACCTTCCTCAGGGGGACAGTGGAAAGGCAGGTGCCGATCTCCTCTCTCCAGCGACCAGCAATAGGACACAAAGAAATGGAATGAAGCTGCATCACAGGAAGTTCAGACCAAACATTAAGAAAAGATTCTTCACCGAGAGGGTGGTCGGTCACTAGAACATGGTCCTCAGGGAAGTGGTCACAGCACCAAACCCGTCAGAGTTCAAGGCGCCTTTGGACAACACTCTTAGTCGCCTGTTTTGGGTTTAGGTAGTCCAGCGAGAAGCAGGGAGTTGGACTCAGTAACCTTTATGGGTCCTTTCCAACTTGAGATATTCTATGATTATTTTTCAATTATATCTTAAGAAAGCTTCAAGTTTCGTGACACCGAACAGAATTAAACTTCCAGGTTGGGAGTGAGGAGAGAAATAGAATCGGTAAGCTAAGCTCCCTCCTCCCCTGTAAGTAACAAATTTTTCAAGACTTTGTCTAGGCACAAGACTCTGCCATTTTTTATCCCCCCCCACCCCCCCAGCTAACGAGTCCAAAAAGTCTCTGGACACAAGAAAAGCTCTTCTTTTCAAATAACACAAAAGGGAAACTGCAACTACCACAGCGCACACGCTGGCAGAGACCGCGCCAGTAATAACCCACATACAGAACCAGCTCCTTGTCCCCACTGCGTGGCAGCCACAGTAACAGATTTTGAAGTAGAAACACGAGTGTGACAAACCTGACATTCAACAGGGCAGAAGCAGGTTAGTTTGGGTTTTTTAATATGCCAGCTAATGGCATGTGATTATTAGTAAACAATCCATCTAGAATCAAGGCACGAGATAAACCTACATCAGCAATATGCTGGCAAGCACCATCAAACCCGTTCACACTCCCCCCCCGCCCCGAATGCCGGCACGTCCTTCAGAAGGAAGGTGACGCTCCCAAGTTTTTCTTCTAGTCTGATATGCATCCCAAGCACTTACACCTCCCCTTTGCATCATGCTCAGGAATAATCAAGATTTTCAGCTATATGATTAACCTTGTTTGCCACACGTTGTACCCTGGGAGGTCGCGCACACCAGACATGGTTCAACAAGAAAAGCTGAAAGCCTGTGCGTGTCAACATATACACACAGCTCTAACCTGGGGACAGCAGGAATACTACAGAGTGACCAAAAACCAACAGGCTGTTTCCAATAACAAGCAGCATCATTCTGTGGAGCGCTTTCTTCCTCAACTTCATCAAAACACCACCTTTTAGAGCCACTGGCATCACCATTACTCCACACCCTGTCCACATTGGTATAAACACCGTCACAGGACAAACTGCAACCCACATTTTCTACAGTTTACATTTAAATTCAAATGACCCAAGAGCCAATGCCAGCAACTCCCCAAAAGACCCGATTAATTCTGTCACAGTACTGAGTACGATAAAAACAGAGACTTGACTTATAACTTTCAGACAAATGGGGGGGGAGTGAAGGACTCTGACTCTGAAATCAAACACACATGAAGTGATCCTTATTTGGCTCTGCATTCGGCCTGATGCTTGCAGCCGTTACGCTCACGAGTACGGTTTTTAACACGTTGAGATGTTACAAATGATTGATTAGAGGGCCAAGAACAGTTTGCTTACAACAGGCAGATACTAACTCGAGTTTTACAGTCATTTCCTTAAGGTAATTTCTTCCATTATTAAATGATTTGCACAAATATGACAAAGGTAGCATAAGGCAGTGCTACCAAGAACTAAACCTACACTGTGGGTACCACTGTGTGCCTCCCGGCCTTGGTGCCCAGAAGGAATAAAGGCGGGGGACTGCAGACCTGACTGGATTATTCTTTAGCTCTACCCTGGCCCACCAGACACCTCAATCTAAAACATTTCTGTTTAATTTCAAGAACCCAAGCACAATGTGTTAACGGGAGATATGCAAACTAGCAGATTCAGAATAACTGGTACCAAAACAGCTATCTAGTTTTAAACAGTGTTGACACGTCGACAAGTTGATACAAGACTTGACTCTGAAAACAACACACAGGAGCAATTGGCACTACTGCTATAATAGTAACCAGCTTCCACATGTGCCTTCAAGTCTAGTTTAAAGCTAACTTTCAACACGTAATAGGATTTTATTATTTAAACAACAGGTTCCAGAGCCAGAAAATACATATTCTGTAACTTACATGGCATGCTCTCAAGAAATAATCCATGACCATCAAGTAAGCCGGTACGTTTAAGAATAAATAAGAGATGTAACTACCTCATTAGTGTTCCAGCGGTGCCTCTCTTTCGGTAAACTTGAACATTTTGGTAGACATTCAAGCAGCTTCTTCGGTAAAAAGATTTTTACATGACTGCCATTGCTGTTCCCATGATCATCTAGAAAGAAGAAGAGACATGTGATGTATACACAGGAGAGGTGGCTTCCACCAGGAGTCCCCAGCCACAGTGAGGCTTGGAAACCCCCCTCGGTTCCCTTGTCAAAAAGCAGGCAATTTGTCACTGCAAAGAAGTTGAAATCACACCTTTATTTCAGAAATATAAACAGTTTAATTCCTTGTGGTTGCAAAGTTTGAGAAGCACTTTGATGGATTTGTGCACAAGGAGCCTGTGTGTGCTTACCTGTGCCTATTTTAGCTTATTATTTCCCTCGGTGACAAATTTTACAAGCAATAGCGACAAAACGTTATAGAAGCTGTGACCACAGCGGTATGACCTGCCAGGAAAGTCGTAAATGAAGTTCACACTTGACAGGATTTGCAAGTAAATAAGCACAGAGCCCCAGTACCTGCTATAATTTTGTCAAGCTGCAGCAGAAATGCAACTCAAGGTCTATTAGTTCATTTAAAACTAAAATGTGCCGTACTCGATTAAAAACAAGTTACTTTTCTTTCCATGGACAGCTCACAAAGTCAATGTAGCTCCTCAACATGAGAGTGAGGTAGAGGGATAGAAACCTTCCTACCTCAGCATACCTGGAGGTCTCAAAAGCAGAAACACTGAAGAATACAGAATTATTTCCTTTTTGTGTGTGTGGTTTTTGGTTGGTTGGTTTTGGGTTTTTGTTGTTTTGGGGTTTTTTTGTTTGTTTGTTTTCCTAAAATGTAGAAGGTGCATTGATTCCCCTTAAAAAACAAAAAGAGACCCAAAAATCTCTGAAGTCGAATAGGAGCTCGCAGAAGTCCCAGAAGCATTAACTTGGTTATGTCTCCCTGCACCCCTCCACCACCACCTGAAGAATCAGAGCACCCTGAATCATGTCTATTTATGGACACAGTAAGTCACTGCAGAGAAGGGAACCAGACCAGCAGGGCAAGACACCCCAGCTAGGGCACAGGTGCTTTACTGGTTTTCCTTCTCAAATCCACCACCTCTACCTCCTTCCACTATTCTCCCACTCCACGTGACAGATGCTGGGCAGTGGTATACTGGAAGTACAGGTAGTTTACCCTACAGAAGTAATTTATAGTCATTTCCCATTGGAAGTGTACAGAAAAAAAGGATATTAACTTTTTTCTTTTACACATCTAATCATTTTATGCCATTAAACAGATGCCAGCATCACGATGAAACTCCTCCGCAATTACATACGAGACAGACCTCTCCTGTGACCTGCAGCAAAGCAGAGCGAGCCCGTCCCGCAATCACTGCGGAGAGCGGGCCAAGAGCGCACACCAGCAGCCAGACATCCCCGGTATTTTTAAAGCTTGATTATACTCTTGGATGTGTCAAGTTCAACAATATACATGCTGTTAAATCAACTACTCGTGCAAGCACAGCAGATGAGTTTACAAGATAAGCAGCGATGTGTATGATAAACGTGAGCTGCTCTGTAATTTATGAGTCCTGAGCACTCTGTGAGTTATTGGGACCTTTCCTGTACGGCTACGTTAGAATCAGGGGGGCTGCCACTCCCATACGTCTTCCTGTGCGGACCAGCAGCCGGGTGGCTTTGATCTTTGCTAGACTGATAAAGAAATCATGAAGAAGCTTCTCTCAATCAGGTTTTCGTGTACCACTCCAGGGTTTCTAGCTTGACATTGAACATCTCAGGCCGTTACTCTACAGGGCTTTTTGGACACATCTTTTTCTTGGTCAGTGTTCTGCATGCGCCACCATCACCTTTGTGATTTCACACCACGATCTGCCACTCAAAGCTTCATGAACACACGTCACAATACATGGGGTTATCCACAGACACCAGCTTGCCTGGGTTCATGAAGGGAGCCAGGCAAGGCCTCACTGCAACAGCAGCCCCCAACCATTTCCACCTGCACCTACAGCCCCACCTTCCAATTTAGCTGGTACCTACTTAACATTCCCTACATCAATTTTATACCGTTTTCATTTCTCATTCAAAATATTGCATTGCACTACATTCAATTCATTAAGGCAGCAAAGTATTTTACAGCACACATTATTGCTTTTATCAGCCAAACTACATCCCCAGTTACATCTCATCAGCTTATTTTCCATGGGCACATTTTAATTGACATTAATTGTATTACTTCCCCTTACCTCCGTATCAGTCAAGTCCTCTATCATTCATTCCATTATTTTGCAAGGCTGGCAGACCTCTAATTATTCAGCTCATTTTATTAACTTTCTTCCACTGTCATCAATTATCAGTATTATTAATCCAGAAAGTGCCTATGGATAATAGATCCCTTAAAAATGTTTTGGTAGAAGTTATCAGAACTTGCTGACTCTAAATATTCCAACTCCTGTTGTGAGCATCTCACACCTTGGTCTTATTATGGCACTGGAAGGTCATTTTCATCACCCTCTAGTGCGATTCCACCTATGTATGCGTCCCTTTTCTGTATTTAGTGACAACATTTTTTCATCCCAAAAAATCCCCAACATGAGGAGCAATTGCCACCTGTGTCGATCAGACAGTCCCTTCATTAAGGGGTCCTCTAGCCGTGCAGTCAGAATGACACACAAGAACCACATTATGGAAAGTGAATCCTAAATTCAACCACCTCTAAAACAGGTTTAACCTTGGAAAAGTACGAAGTCGGCCAACCAGCTATGGGGATTAAGGACAAAAAAAGTGCTGTGCCCCAAACACGCCCACAGGCTCATTTTAAAACTTGCTTTTCTGCCCACTGGAATCATCCCTGACGTATTCCCACACAGAGGAAGGTAAATCCATGAAGATAAATTGGGAAAGCCGAGCACAGAAGACGAGGATTGCTCTCCCAGCTGCACTACTGGTGCTGGCACTCAGTCACTCCTGGAACTCCACACCATGATTCAGCTTCCTTCACAAAGGGCTCGCTATCAGCAGGTCACCGAGCATCACATGGGATCCATCATCCTCACCTACAGACTGTCTACCAAGAGTTGACATTCCCTCAAAACAACTATGGCTTTGCTACTTGTGATCCTCACAAATGACCCAACCCCTCCAATGAAAACAAATACAACTTCAGGGAGGTGGAGAAAAAAAATATGGGGCTGTCCTTTGATTTGAATCAAATCTGTCATTTCTAGTCAACCTGACGTACTCGCTCCCCTGCCATTGTCAGAGGAATATGAACCCACACTGCTCTGTGTCCCCGCCCAACTCTGAGCAGGCAGCACACTCCAGAGGGAATAGCTTACATTTATTTAGAACTAAAATTTCCTCTGTAGCTAAAAATAGAAGCTGCAATTTCACAATGCTTATTTGATTTTACTGTGCAAATCCAGGCTAGATCTGAACTTGAACTTTCTGCCTTGTATTATTTTTGCTACGGGTGTGACTTATGACATTGTGATCTGCAGACCCATCCAGTGTCAATAAAAAGTGCTTTTGCAAGCAAAGCTGCACTCGCACAAGGAGGATTTGCCAGTAAAGCTGTATCGATGTGGGTTTTTTTAGTGCAAAGCTGGCCACAGCTCAAAAACGCTTCCCAAGGCATGCACAGCCAATGCTGGAAACGACAGTGAGGAAGCTGGATACTAAAATACAGCAAAATATATCTGGTTAGAATTCAAGTATGAAGAAAACCTACAAAATTTAAGTTCCATTAGCAATCTTCGAGATCCTGTATTAGCAAACCAGAAAGTCGTGTAAAATAAGAAAGTACAACTATTATAAAGTTCATGGAAAGTTCTATATTAATTATACCACATAAAACCTTTGTAATTTTATGGGTTTCTTCATGCTCCTTGCACTTTATCCTCCCAAGGGATGCAACATGGGCCATAAAACCTCAAAGCACACAACAACAAATCACACAGTGAGTCTGTGCTCTACCCTCACTCTCCAAACAACCCCCCTTTCCTTTTTTTCTTTTCTTTAACTGGTTCTTAAATTTTCTGTGATCCAGGAGGTGAACTTAGATCTGTAGACCATTTAACTACCACAGTTTATCAATATAACATATAATTGAAGAATACAGAAATGGCTGAATGGGTGTTGATCAACTGCTGATTTGCAGACAGTTCTATACTGGAAATAAATATAAAGAATAAGCCTATAAAAATCACAAACAAGTTTTATTAACCCATTATTAAGAAGTAATAACATAGGGTTGGCCATCTTCTTAACTACCTCCCAAGAGAGGCAAAAGGTGTTTAAACATTACAAATAGCACTTTTGTATAAAACAAATGGCTAAAATCACAAGGTAATTATTAGCTACTTAAGTGGAAGGGGAGGGTGCCAAGTTAACCCAACACTGCTGCTTACAGCAGAGCCACGTCAACACGGGTCACAAGTGGCACCCCTACAAACCCAGCAGGCGTCTGCCGCCCAAAGCCACCCAGCCAGGGGCGTACCGCAGCACTGGCCTGCGCACAGCCCTCCCTGCACGGAGCACAGTGATCCTGCGCCTTACCGAAGGGAGCTCAGCAGCCGTTGCGTCAATACCCAGAGCAAAGGCACCGACTCCACGACCTCCCTTTGCAACTGCGGTTCTCAATCCCCTCAGCTTTTCTGAAAGCTACTCTTCCAACAACTCACTCTTCCAGAGATGATGTACAAAGACAAAAGTGAAAGTCAAGTTATCTAGAATTTTTCAAAAGAATTTTTTTTTTTTCTTTTTTTTCCATATTGGTATTTCCCATGTATTGATCTGGCTCTGCCAGGTCCTGGGCTGCAGGTGGGGCTGAAGTCCTATATTCTTTTGCTTGCTGACCTCTGCACACAGACAAAACCAATAATTTCGACCTAGTAGAATTAAATGCAAAGAATTATCCCCCATCCAAACATCTGAAGCACTGGCATGCTATTTCTCACACTTAAACTTCCTTCCTGGCATTTTCAATCAGTAAACAAGCAGCAATATAAGCACAACCAACAGCTTTTGGTCTGTTTTCTAGAAATATTTGGACGATTACAGTTGTAAATCTCTTGGCAACAAAAGCAGATTTCTAAATATCAATAGAGGGTGGCTAAGACAAGACAAGCAGGTCCAGCTCCCCAGCGCCGCTTTCCCAGCAGGGTTCCACTGGATGCCAGCACCCAGCTCCAACACCAGCCAAGCACAGGCGTTCCCAATCCTCCACCACGGAGGACGCCGCAGGATGGTGGCAGCATCCTGGGGCTGAGGGAGGGACAAAAGGAAAGGGCAAACAGGTCGAGCAAAGGTAAAAAACGTGACATGGGTGCACGAGGGGTCACCACACAAACCAGCAGGGGTGCGGCTGTGACTGCTGCCTGCAGGGAAACGGGGAAGAACGAGGCAAGCGGGAAAGGAGGAGGACGGAGTCGCAGAATGGTAGTACTATCAAGGACGATCAATGAAATCATTTTCCTCTAGTAAGTTATTGAATCTAGCCTAGTTTTTTGGAGTATTTGTGATAAATACTTTGTTGCTGTGACAAGCTCTACAAATGGTTCTAAAACTGTAAGAAATACAAATACAGCTAAAACTGCTGCTGCATTATCATCATCCCAGTTCTCCCCACCAATATCGCACCACTTGCAAGTTATTTTACCCTTTTCACATAGCAGAAATATTCTTGACGTTTTATAACTGAATTCAATTTAAACGACAGCGCTACGTAAAACTGCAAATGGTGCATTTTGGGGGAGAGTTGAGAGCACAGTTCTCCTTCGGGGAAGCCCACGCACGGGCCGAGGTGCTCTGCTTTACACAATTAGCTATTTATTTATTGTGCTGTACATTTATCACAGTGCTCAGGACTTAGGAGTCTGCTTCCCCCAACCAACAAAACCAGCTCCTCTATATCACAGGCTCCTCTTTTCCTCTCCTCCCTTATCTAGTGGGTTGAAACACCCCACTAACCACACGACAGGAGAAGTTGGTCCAATTCAGAAGGCGCACAGAAGTAACTATTTTAAAAGCAATCTTCAGGAATGCTAGACCAATGCAGTCACCTCAGCCTTCTCCTGCAGCTCCTAAGTGTGCCCATGCACGACTTTCACCGTGTTGATCCTAAATATGACAACTGCAACAGGACAATGAGACCATTGCTCACTGTCACCAACAATTCATTTGTTTTAGATCTGTCGTCAATTCCTTCATCCCTAGGTTCTCACTAAAATTACATCATCAAATTCAACTGCAATGAAACTAAGGAGAGATCAATATTATTAGTCAAGCCTAGCAAAAATAAACCACCCATTTATACAGTTTTCGATACCACAAATGTTCTCAAGTCTACAACAAATTTTCCGGAAGGTCCAAAGTACTGGCTAAGGCTGGTGAAATCCCTTACTCTGAGCTGATACGCTGGCAGACACCAGATGTGGGTATTTCTCCTTGGCTTTTGTTTTGTTTGGGTTTGTTTGGTTTTTTTACACTATAAACAGTTTTGAGTTTGGAAACCTACCTGGAGAGCTGTCAGGAAGAAAACCAAAAATGCTACGAGAGCAGAAGGGCACTGAGCTCGCCATTCCAGTGAAAATGAGACTTTGCTCTTGCACACCCAGTGCTGAAACCGCTCCTCGGCCTAAAGCTGCACCCTCAGCATCACCCCAAGGAAAGGGCAGGTGATGCACCCCAAAAAAAAAAAAGGGGCTTAAGACAAAGGACAACACCCGCAGGCACACTCGACTTTCAAAAGCCACAGGGCTTAGAACAGGGTACACACAGCATGGGGCCAAAGAGGCGCAGGAAGCCACAGAAGGTGAAAGCAGGACATGAAGTGGGGGAAAAACTAGAAAAGAACCAACTCAGCAAGGTGTGGCAGAGGAAGCCAGGAAACACTGAGGATGTGAGAAACTGCTGGAAGCACTGCATTAATTAACCAGCACTGTCTCCCACCACACACCCCACCAGCCTCATGCCACTCCATGGAAAGGTCCAGGCTAACGAGGTTGCTCTCCCCTGCAGATGTATTTGGTTTATTGAAGCAGATACAGAAGGGACACTAAAAAAGGAAAGTCACATTCCAGCTCCCTCTTTCCGAAGGCTGCCCGGACAGAGAGGTAGGAGAGCTATGTGCACTTCCTCCAAGAACATAAACGCTTTAAAAGGCTGCATTATTGAGAAGAATAATTTAAAAATATTAGTAACAAAGTTAGCACCAAGTCTTGAAAGATCAAGTGTTAAAATTTGGTTTAACTTTACTCATACATAAACCTTTCAGTGTTTCCCGATGCTGGAAATGAAAACTGAGTTATAGCATCTGCAGGAAACCTTCCTACAGAAGTAGCTTTAAAGACCTACAGAAAGAAACAAACAAACAAAAAAAAACCTTTGAGCCAAAGAGTTTGGGAAATTTATTAACAAGAAAAGATGTGGAATTGGATTAAAGAACAACAGCTTTAAAGAAATCAAGAAATCCATTCTCTGAAACTGTCCTGCTGGCTTACAGCCCTCGGAGAGGGTCTAGAAACATCACTAGAAGGCAGCTCACTTCTGGTAACAGAAATTTTGGTAAAATCTCAACTGCTGTAATTCAGCAAAAATTCTGGGGCAAGGAATGGACTGAAACGAGCGTCAAACGCTGCCCTGAGCTGCGATGGTCCGATTCTGCACAAAGGGCAGTGGTACAGGGAGCGCCGCACACAATCCAATCTGCCATGCTCACAGTAAGCTCAGGTTTGTTTAAGTAATAAAATGTTATGCAACATTTCCACAGAGGGAAGTAAATATTTGCTGTTTAACAACCAAAACAAGAATGTTTTGGTTTGAAACATACATTGTTGCCCAAACAGTCCCTTTGCATTCAGTAATATTTGAAGCTCCAACTTCCTCCTCAGTCATTATCAACACCAAACCCAGCAGAGCTGACCAGTCCCACCAGATCCTCACCACCATCCTCCCTGGAGTCCCCGGCTCATGGGGGAGCGACAGGAGAAATGACACCTCCTGCCTTCCCCACCTATTGACCCTGCCTGAAGTAACAGGGCAAAATTCCACAACTGCACATAACCGAGCTCAGCGGGCACAGCAGATGACGCGCCGGCTGCACTGCCTGAACACACGGGTGCTGCTCTGCTTTAATGCCTTCTGTTTCAGGTACCTGTCCATGAGAGCACACAAACATCTGCAGAAAGGTTCTCCATGCACATTCTATTTTGAATTTTTAAATAAATTCTCTGTTGTTTTTTTGTTTGCTTGTTTTATTTAAAGAACAACCCCCCTGCCCTGATCAACCTGGGAGCTCCTTACAGCTGCCAAGATGGCATCTCCAAGGGTCACTCCTGCCATTTCAGTTCAGACACAGAAACCACAGCAGAAACAACAGCAGCCACAAACCCTCTGCCGCAGGGACGGCAAGAGCTGCTTGGTCACTGAGCCCAATTTCATCCTACCTGAGGAACTCAGAGAAGAGGGAACTCACCCAAGTTTTCCAAGATAGGGAAATCTCTCCGGCAGCCCGGGGACAGAGATGCCAGCCTCACTTCAAACCCTCACCTCTGGTCACGGTTTTTCTGCTGCCAGACAGGCACAAGAAGCCCTGACCAGAGCGTGAGAGGGAAGCACCAGGACCCGCAGAGCTGTGTGCTGCTGTTCACGAGGCTCCTTTCTACTGCACCACTTTGGGCGGGCAAAGCCGTGCTCCCCGATAAAAGCCGTGCTGCTCCAGGAAACTAACCCGCTAGCTGCCGTTTGCTTTTTTCCTTTAAACCTTAAGATAGCAAAAACCTAACACAACTTGTGATCTCTCCTCCAGCATCTGCACTACTGGTGAAACACTTGTCTTGAGTAACACTTGAAAGAGACTCCCATGCAAGTTTCTGACAGGCGGAGTTTAAGTTTAAGGAATGAATGGTTTATACCTTGCCTCCTTCAAAATATACCACAGAACTAGGTCAGCGCAGGGAGCTGCTCCATGAGCTTACTACGAGAACACACCGGCACCGGTGCTGAGCCAAGATGAAGATACTCAGCTCCCGCCTCAGCACCACCACCCATGCTCTGCACAGGTACAAACAGGTGAACCAGGGACCAACGGGCCCAGGGAAACACCGCGTTATGACATCAGGTGGGCACCTCCGAAGAGCAAGCACAAAAGTCGCCCCTCCGTCAGCTTGTGCTCAGCACTACAGCACATGAGCAAATGCTGCTGCGGACCCATCTCCTCACACCCTTCAACGCCTACAGAAACTGGGGCCCAACACAAAAATGTGGTAGAAGTTGCATTAAATAACAAGCGCCAAGGCCAAGTTACCTTTCAAGCCAGGGAGCACTGACCCACCCGGCTCTGTAAAGCCATGGCCTCACAGGAATGAGGGTACCAAACCCCGCGCTTTATGTAGAAAAAATGTCACCATACGTTGGCGCGCGAGGCCTGTAAAGAGAATCGAGCCCGAGTGTGGTTCAGTAACAACACTTCCATCTCCTAAAGAACCCAAACTTCACAATCTGCACTGTGAAATCCAGAGAGGCGTGAATTCTCTTCTCACTCACCCCCTGTTAACCAGTCGGCATTTTACTACTTCAGGGGCATTAATCATTTACTGGTAGGCAAATGAGAAAAGGATGAAGCCTGGCATTTTCTAGACCACAGGAAAGATGGAACTAATGAAGGATTTGGGAACATCAAAGACATTAATAAAAGACAAAGTTGACAACACTCAACTACCGCTACTACTTAATATTTACATTTTAGTAGAGCACTTGGACTCTACCGCGCTGGACAAGGTGCGGGCAAAGAGCAAGTCAAAGGTGGCCAGGCCTAGAGGCTCTGCAACCACTAAATTAAAAGAAATAACAACAACAACAAGATATTCCCAATGCACTCCAAGCAAGAATCCAGATGACGAGGTGGAATAACAACCCTGGCAATCCTAAGAAGGGCTTTCCCAGTAAAGAGTGCAAATGGGTTAAGAACAAGCAAGCGCGTCTGCGAGAGCAGGTATGGAAAAAAATCTGTACTAGCCCATTAACCACCGTTATTTTGAGGTGCCCAGCTGCAACCCAAGAAATTCATGGGGCGTTAGTGAATTCACCCAATTTTGGTTAGGCAGCCGATCAGTTTCAGGATAGCAACCATCCACCTCCCGCTCTCCTCCCACCCTGTAAGATGGAGGCCCTGACACCCGGTGCCGGCTGCGTTGCGCCGAGCCAGGCCGCGGCCGAGCGGCTCCGACCCCCACGTCCCCGCACGGCGAGAGCGCCAGGCAGGGCGGCGGTGCCGGAGCACGACGCCCCGTCCGAGGGAGCCGGCGGGGGCCGGGGCGGGAGCGGCCGCAGCGCTCCCGGCCAGCTGCTAAAACTGAGGTTAAATAGCAAAAAAAAAAAAAAATTCGCTACGACGCGCCCGGGCCGCGGGAAACCGCCGGCGCGCTCCCGCCCCCGCCAGCCCCGCTCCCCGGCCCGGGCTCCCGCCGGGGGAGGGCCGCGGAGCAGCGCTACCCCCTTGCGGACACGCCGCGCCCGGCTCTCGCGGCGCCGGTAACTTTCGGCCGGAGTTGGGCGCCCCGGCTCTCGCCCCCGCCCCCCCCGCCACCGCGGCTGCTCCGCCGGCGGGCCCGGGCCAGGCCGTCCCCTTGCTCACCTTCGGGCACGCCGCTCGCCGGGCGCCGCTCCGCCCGCCCCAGCAACGCCCACCCCCGGCCCGCCCGCTGCCGGCCGGCGCGGAGGCCCCGGTGCGGCGGGGCCGCGGACGAGGCCGCCCCGCTCC
>JANIJG010013357.1:0-41956 GCA_024611175.1 Megaceryle torquata | reverse complement strand
GGAGAGGAGAGGAGAGGAGAGGAGAGGAGAGGAGAGGAGAGGAGAGGAGAGGAGAGGAGAGGAGAGGAGAGGGGAGGGGAGGGGAGAGGAGAGGAGAGGAGAGGAGAGGAGAGGAGAGGAGAGGAGAGGAGAGGCAGAACCAGTCTTGGGTCAAAAAAGGAAGATCAAGGAGTGGACAGGCTACGAAATGTCATTGCTCCTGTGGCTGAGGTCCCAGCTGTCATCCTGCTGGAGCAACATCTCTATGCTGGCAGTTTTTCTTACAGTTTTTACTTTACTTCTTGACTTCATGAAGCGCAGGAAGAAGTGGAGCCGTTACCCACCGGGTCCAGTGTCACTGCCGTTCATTGGGACCATGCTGTCCGTTGATTTCCGCAGTCCGCACCTCTCTTTCAACCAGGTGAGTGCTGACCCCCCGCGGCGGGCCCAGGAGGGGTGGGGACACCCTGATATTTACCCTTGAACAAAGCCAAAGGGCATTGCTTTCAAAGTTCCAGGAATAAGCAAGTCACTGCCTAAGGACATTGACCTGGCCCATACAGATAAATAGGTAACACACACCAGCCGTCTCCCAGTCTCTGTGTGAGCTCAGTGGGAGATGCTGTTGTGTCCTCAGCAGTGGGTGATGCTTGCTCAGCTGTAGAGCCGGCCACCAGCTTAACAAGTGGGCAGGTGCAGGGGTAAGGGACCAGGGAGATGTACAGACATGGGAGGAAAAGCAAATATCTGTGAACTAGGGATGTGGATGGAATGACAGACCTCACTTGGAGTTACATAAGCACACCTACAGGCATGTGACAGTTTCAGTTAAAGGGATCAGCCCGCAAGATTTGCCCCAGAAGCAACACCCAACATCTCAGGAGCATTCCTATTCAAAGTCAGGGCTTAGCTTTTCTCCAAGGAAAAGCACAGCACCACAGGGGTTTTGTGCTTCAGTCTGCAAACTCAAAAGGCCTTTTCTCTGGGCTGGCCCTGTTCATCTGTCTGACCAAAACCTGCCAAATGGAAAAACTAAATATAGCATTTGTATTATTTGCTTGCATATAGTCCAAAAGATTACCATTTTCAAATCACATCATGCCAGGGTCATGCTAACCACAATCTTGACCAGTGATCACTTTTAATTATGTATTTCTAGTGCCAGTGAAGGCCTATCTCTCTTTCCAACTCCACTGCAAATACAGTCTTAGGTACTTAAGTTCTTTGCATTGCTGCAGCACAGAAATGAAGACACAGCTTT
This sequence comes from Megaceryle torquata, assembly GCA_024611175.1. NCBI lineage: Eukaryota > Metazoa > Chordata > Aves > Coraciiformes > Cerylidae > Megaceryle > Megaceryle torquata. The sequence continues at coordinate 40,716 of JANIJG010013357.1, read as the reverse complement.
TTAAACCCCTCTCCCCCCCAAAAAAACCCCAAAAGGTTTAAAAAAACCCCACAGAGCACAGTCTGGCGCACTGCTATTATTGCACTGTCTTCCAGCAACATGGTCATAAGCACTGACTAGCAGGGGAGCTTTGACCTGCCTTTCTGGGAGTCTATGTCCAGTCAAAGGGCTTGTCTACCTACAAGAGCATTAGCTCCCTGGCAAGCTCCCATGGTGAGTGCATGCCTGACAGGCCTCTCACCTGTGCAGCCATCCTGCTGTCAGCATTATGTCTCTTAGAGATCACAACAGATGCAGGGTGTAGGCCAGTTACCAGTCTCACTAGATATGTACACTCCTTTTAGGGAGGAAGTTGACTCCAGTGTGGAATTGCCTTTTCCAACTGTATTTCTGGGAACTGGGGTCTGGATAGATCCTTAGGAACAAATGCATATTAAAAATAAAATAAATATTATTAATAGTAATAAAATTAAATTAAAATGTCACCTTATTATCAATAGTTCCTTCTAGCAGCAGCAGACTAACTCTAAACCTGTGTAGTCTTTCAGATGAAGCATTAGGAAATAATTTGCTGTTGAGCATGCAGCCTTTGAAAATCCCCCAAAAAGTCCTTGACCTTGTGTTGTTGGACAAAAGCCAAAATCCTCATACATTGGTCATGGCAACAGTTTTTCCAGAACAGCTGTATTCTAAATCTCTCCACTCACCATCGATCCCTGCTTCAGCTCTGAACACAGAACAGTTCACTCTGAACTGTTGCACTGCAAAGACACAGGTCAAAGAACAGCTGAAGTCTCCTAATTAATAGGGCCTCAAAAATCACTAAATAGTAACAACCCTAAGGAAGGATATGGTGATATTTTTGACATGGCATTCAGCTCATTTTCAGGGACATACTTCTTTATCTTGGCAGCTTCGCAAGAAGTATGGAAACATCTTCAACCTCCAAAACTGCTGGACCAACCTGGTAGTACTGAATGGGTATAAAACAGTGAAGGAAGCCCTGGTCCACAGATCAGAGGACTTTGCTGACCGGCCGTACTTTCCAGTATATGAACATGTGGGCTATGGAAAAAAATCTGAAGGCAAGTCCCTTGGAAACAGATATTCCTCACTGGCACTAGCACGAGGAGGAATGGGTAGATGGTAGGGATGGAAGATTTTATCAGTATGGTGCCACCTTCTAATGTCCCTACAGTCAGTCGCCTTGTATGTCTTGTCACCTTTGGTGATGTCAAAATCAGAGTTGATGAAAAGGGGGTTCCCCTTGTTTGTAGTAACGCTCCAGGTGCTAGCACACACCTCTTCAGCAGTTCAGATACTGTCAGTGGTACAACTTTCCTGCCAGAGTTGGAGCTGGTAGCTCCCGACACCCAGTGATTAGTGCTATGCTCACGTACTACGTGCACGTTATTGCTGTCACAAAAAAAAAATTGTAACTGTCTTCCAGAACTGAGTATTATCCAGTGTCCGGCCCACATGTCTCAACCTTAGCTCCTGTGTGATGGCACAAGCTGCTACCCAGTTCACACAAGCTTAGGGTGCTATGCTAATGGTTTAACACGGGAGTGATTCTTTCATCCTTGAATCCCCTCCTCCATCTTTGATAGCCAGGCACATGCATTAGAAGGTGCAGTAATCTGATTTTGGAATTGCTGTATGAACAAGCTGTACAAGGTCAGACTCTTCCATCTATCCACACAGAGCTATACCTCCAAACTCATATTTGCTATTCTCTAGTGAACTTTGCTTGATATATGGATCCTGACATTTCTTGCTTATCCATAATTCCAGGGATTGTTGTTGCAAGATATGGGCATGTCTGGAAGGAGCTAAGGAAATTCACGCTCTCTACCTTGAGGAACTTTGGAATGGGAAAGAAGTCCTTGGAGGAGAGAGTGATGGAAGAAGCTGGATTTCTGTGCTCTGCAATCAAATCAGAAGAAGGTGTGTCACATCCAGAAGGATGGAGAGATCACAGAAAAATGCAATACAGTGATGCAGAGAGAGAAGTAATACTGCAGCCACTCTCGTCTGCATGCAGTGCTCTCTTCCTAAGCAAATGCAGTGTTTCCAGTGTGCATTAATGACCCTGCTTTGCCTTGAAGCCACTTCTACTTTACACAGTGGGACTACTGTAACACTAATCCATTTGAAACAGGAATCAAATAGGAAATAAATAGAACTAAAGACATAAAATCTAATTATTGGCAGAGCTGGGTAACTATTACCTTTATGAAGTTTAGTGGAACATATTGATATTATCACATGCAATAAAAGTGTAGCTGAGAATTTTCACAGCACATCGCCTGCCAGCTAGACACAAAGCAAAGTGTTATCTGTCAAGTCACAGAAAAACCCTGCAACTCAGCTTTTCTTGGGAGTTTTCTCCTTTAAACAAGGATCAACCAATTAATAGTAAGATATTAGAAGATCTTCACTTCCTAGGATGATGCATTTGTACTTTGAGTGGTTTGGGGCCTTTTTCTTAGAAGGCATCAAGAAGTAACCTGTATATTCTCACTGCTGACAGCTGAGGTCCAACAGCTTGGTATTTCTTAGCTTCATTGCTTGCCCTCCATTTCCCTTTTTAGGTTGTCCTTTCGATTTACGTTTTCTTGTAAATAATGCAGTCTGCAATGTGATCTGCACCATCATCTATGGAGAGCGTTTCGACTATGGTGATCAGACATTCAAGAAGCTGTTATATTTGTTTGAGAACTCCCTGAATGAAGAAGCTGGATTCCTGACTCAGGTAAACCAACAGGGTAATATGTGCTGTAAGAAGCTGCCCTCTGTTGCTTGAGAGCATTGTGTTCTCGTGATTTTTCTTTTTGCATCACATAATCTCTCTCTCTCTCTCTGGTTCTGACATCCCAGCTTCTTAATGTGGTGCCTATTTTGTTGCACCTCCCTGGAGTGCCACAGAAAGTCTTTCGAGGGCAAAAGGCATTCATGGACTTCATAGACGTGCTCATAGATAAGCACATGCAGACCTGGAACCCTCCTCACATCCGAGATTTCACCGATGCATTTTTAAAGGAAATGGAGAAGGTAGGGTGACACCAGAGGAACCTCTGAGTCCAGGGGCAATTTCTCTGCCTGTTCAAACTTATTGATAGAAGTTGACTTTCCTCATAAAGCTGTATAAAGCCTCTTACTATTTTCCTATTTTTCATACCATGTTTTATCTTGAGAAGGTGTTAACTTCTTCACACTGTAACCTCTTTTATTATATTGAGACCATATTATCTACTGGTGACCTCGTTCCCATTTTTTATCTTCATGTTCCCCTCAGAGTCTAGCAAGTCCCTTCTTTCCAGCCTGCACCAGTTTGAAGACATTTAAAAGGCAATTATTAGTGAGAATTCACTAATATTTCTAAGTTTGTGCCAGGTAACAAGTCAACATGCAGGATTCTGTGTATGTCAGTGTCTTAATGACTGATGCCTCAAAATCAGCTAAAAACTACAACAGCAGGTTGACTTTTTGGTATCATTGCCCAGTCCATAGCCTGTCTTTAAACCAAGCTATGACTTGGAAAGACAGCATCTACTTCAGAATGTGTATCTTTGAATTCCTTGCTAAGAACTAGTTCCTTATGGATCAGATGAAGGCCTAAATCTGAACCTCACTGAAATAAAAGGAGTCTTTCCTTTGATTCAGTTAAGCACAAAGTCAGTACAAAATCAAAGATACTTGCATCTGCCTGTCCATCCATACACTTCTGCACATGGATTCGCTACATTTCAAGTACCAGGTGAGCAATAGTAGCAAATTCTGCCTGTGAATTTCTTCTGCCATCATTGTCCTCAGGCTGGGCTGCTGCTCTGCATTATGAACCCCGCCATGCTGTGGGAGCTGGGCACCTCCAGCCCATGTGTTAGCCCTCCCCAGCTCACAAGGACAGAGCAATGTGACCTATGTCACTCTCCACTGAGCAGTACTATTTGGGGGTGGATGTGAGCCTGACCGTGTTGCCTCTTGTCACATCTCTCTTCTGTTCATTAAGGTCCCCTGATAAGCCAGCCTTATAAATCCCACTACTGAGTTAACTTTGGACATGTCAGCACCATAGGTCCCTTGCCAGAGATATTTTATTGGAATAATAGTTGAGTCCTAAAATGCCTTATTAATTGCTATTCATATTACAACAGCATCAAAATATACAGAATAACTTAACAGAAGCTAGTCCCTAGGAAAGCATAAAGAGGATTAGAAAAGACAAGCAGATGAACTCATGCAGAGAGCTTGTCATATCTCATATGCTAACAAATCTGAGCTCAATTAGCATTTGGATGAGATCAGTTTTGCTGAAATTGGTGTTGAAGACTTAATAGGCAGTAGTGATCTTTTTTTTTTTTTCTTTGATTGTAAGAAAATAGCAGGGCAGAAGCAGTGAGAATCTGTAATGCATAGCTATAGATAACCCCCTTCAAAATACTGTTAATTTTGTGTTTGACACATCAATGCAGCCTCCTCTCCACTGTGTAGGTTTTATGATCTTACCCTGAGTAAGTGTGTCCCACCTCCTATGGGGGAGTGTGTTATGGCAAGTGGCAGTGGCCAGCTGGTTGTTTCAGTTGAGAGCACAAGGTTCTCACTTCTGTCCTGAAGGTAGTTTTCATCTCTGAGGATATGGGAGGTGACTGATGACCTTCAAATACAGGCTGTAACAGGGTTACCAAAGTACATCAGTCATACACAGACTGTTGTCTGTGTTGTGCTCTACTCTCCCAGCGAACTTCTTAGTCAGCAAAAATGGACCTAGTGTTTCTTGGTACTTCTCTGGACCAATGGTCTCACCCAGCAAGTATCCCTGCTCCAATCACCCACTTGTTTGCTTTCCACAGGGTACGGCAGCTGAGGAGAAGGGTTTCAATTATAACAACCTTCGTCTGGTGACTGCAGACTTGTTTGCTGCTGGTTCTGAGACTACATCCACCACTCTCCGGTGGGCAATTCTGTACATGCTTCTCCACCCAGAAATACAAAGTAAGTCAGAAGACTGGCAGAGGTGTGGTGTCTTCCTTGTAACCCTCGTTTGTCTGCGAGGAGACAATATCTTCTCTCCATGGTTTGGGGATTTTGCAATGAGGGCCAGCTTTGGTGGTAGGCAGTCTAGCAGAAGCACTTCCCAAACATAGCAATTCTGGCAAGGACCAGTGGCAGGGTGGAAGCCCTGATTAAAAAAAAGATTGGAGCTGGAAGGGCAAGTTCACTCTCACCTTCATTTTGAAGGCTACTTGGGGACTTTCAGTGGCCAAAGTACCCTCTTCCCAGTATTTGGAATAGATGCTAGTCTGTATCAATTTGCTAATGCTGCCTGCTCAGCTACCCTTTCAGCTGCATAGGAGAGGGGTAAGGTAGCATGTCAAGTGACAAGGCCTTTATGAAAGACACTGTCAGATGGCTCTGAGCAACTGAAAACAAATGCATTCCCCTCTAGTTTTTGTTCCTTTCTCTAATTGCTTGTCCTGCTCTCATCCAGCATTTACAGTTTCATGCTGCCAGCCTTCCTACCTCATGTACCAGCCTCTTTTGTTTACCTAAGGGCACTCTAATTTCTTAGCTGTGCTGCTTTCAGGTAAGGTACAAGCAGAGATCAAGAAAGTGATTGGCAAAGAGAGATCACCCACCATGATGGACCAGGCAAGCATGCCCTACACCAATGCTGTGATCCACGAAGTGCAACGCTATGGGGATGTTGTTCCTATTGGACTACCTCACATGACATACCGTGACACTGAGCTGCAAGGCTTCTTCATTCCCAAGGTGACTGTGACCAGATAGGCCATGTGGCATCCTCTCCCTGTGCAGGCACCAGGCATGGGGTGTGGGTGATCCTGCACAACTCTGCAGCGTTGCACTTCAGCCCCAAATTACAGTCACTGGCGAGCACTGAAATAGGACATTTTGAAACATCCAGGCAGATGGTCACATTTGTGCTCTAGGTTTGTGCTGATTATGTGGGAACCCGACTGCAGTGCCAGCTCAGTGCAAATGTTTGCTTTCCTCTTGATGAGCTGTGACATTCACTGCCTATGTTGGAAAGAGAAAGTAATGGGGCCTAACAGGCTCTCTGGAGGCACACGACACCAGCTTACTGGCTTTCCTAAGATGAAAGTAGTTAAAATTCTCATCTCCGAAGCTATTCAAATGCTACTGGCATTCAGTCCACTGCCATTGTGACAGGCAGCTGCCCTGGCAGCACTAGTGGCAATGCAAGCCTGGGATTTTTTTTTTTTTTTTTTTTTTTTCCCCTTGCAATATTCTCCTCTAGCTTAGACCATTGACATGTGAAGCAGGAAAGCTTTTTGATTTCCCACGACCCCTGTGAAAGTTAGGCTTTGAAGTCTGTCAGTCAGCTTTTTCTCTCCAGCTATAAACCAAGTCCAGGAGAATCTGAGAAGCAGGGGCTGTTTCCACTGTGTAACCATGAAATGGGTATTTGCACACAGTGGCCTTTGTAGGCATACAAATTGTGAAAGTTCACATGCTTCAGAGCATAGGGCAGGTGCCGTTTGTCATTGGAAAAGTGCCTGCTTTACCCCCACTTTAAATAAGAGACAGAGGAGGAGATTGGTGCCTTATCCTGAAGCACTGAGCAATGGTTGCTATTAGCTGTGAGATTAAAGACTAAAAAGGGACCAGCCCTGACCTGTTGTGCCAAGATAATGCTGCTGTTCTCACGTAAGTTGTTTCCTCTTGCCGGGGAGCACAGGGGACGACAGTCATCACCAATTTATCTTCTGTGCTGAAGGATGAGGCAGTCTGGGAGAAGCCCAATGAGTTTTACCCTGAACACTTCCTGGATGCAAACGGGCAGTTTGTGAAACCAGAGGCCTTCTTGCCTTTCTCAGCAGGTAAATCTGAGGGAAGGATCCAGCTGTTAAGTCAGAGGCACAGGATGAGGAGTCATCTGCTCCTCATGGGGACTCTGGTGTGGTTTTAATGCCCTCTTTCATGGACACTTTCTACTCCCTCTCCTGCAGGTCGCCGTGTCTGCCTGGGGGAACAGCTGGCCAGGATGGAGCTCTTCATTTTCTTTACCACTCTCCTTCAGAAATTCACCTTTGTGCTGCCAGAGGACCAGGCCAGGCTGCGAGAGGATGGTCACTTTGCTCTCACAAAATCCCCACACCCATACCTGGTGCAAGCTTTCCCAAGATAAGTGCACACCAACCTCCTTTCACTCACAGGACACCACTGTGCAGATGTCCCCAGCTGTGTAAAATAAGACCCATCCCAATATATACTTTAGCTTACTTCCAGTCCCGGATCTTGAATCAGACAGCCATAGCAAGCTATGAACAACAATCAAGTTTGCAAGTACCTATATAACCTAATCAGACAGCTCTGCTGGCTCTCATTGGTTGCAGAAGCAATTCACTGAGCACATAGCTACTGAAAGATTTGTTAGTCCTGAATTAGTTTACTGAAATACAAGGGCATCCTGGGTAAAAGACAGACCTGGGGTCTTGTCAATTCTAAGAGCCAATAAAACTTTGAAAGATCTGTCAGGTATTCCTGGCCCATCCTCTTCCCTGTTAGCCCCATAGCATACCCAGCAGAGCCTTCCATGTAGAGCTGTCCCACACAGGAGCATGTGCCTCTGCCTAGAGCCCAGGGGAGCACAGCTCTGGCTCCATTCCTGAAAAAACAACCCAGGGCCAGTCAGCTGATTTGGCATATGCTGCTGGTGGGCAGGGCGAGAGCTTCAGCTCCAACAAGGGGACATTTTTCAGAGAAATGCTCCTGAAAAATCTTACCATCCAATACATACATATCCCCTTCATTCCTTCCTGGTTTTTTGTGGACTTGTCTCTATTGCACACATATTGCAGTGTCTTCATTTATAGCCCAAAGAAACTTAAGTTTTAGTCCTGACAAGCTTTATGTCCCACTATGCCTCCAGTAGGAGTAAATACCAAGAAGTACATAATAATAAATATACATTATAATCTATAGTACATAAATAATCCATATGGTGTTTCAGCCACAGAAGCAGGTCATTTGTGAAATACAGATAGTCCTATTCAAGAGAAATCCTGGTGTTTATAGTTAGCATCTCCACTACTTAGGTCCTGAAAAGTAATTTTTTTTCGGCATCACTTAAAGTCAGCTCTTGGGCAGGTTTGGAACCACAAAGAGCTGGAGTTACACTGTTTGAAACAGTATAGTCGTAGATTTCAGAGCTCCCTTTCTCTTTCTTCCTGCAATATCCCTGACATTGTTTTGCAGGGTGTTAAGGTATGTTGATGTTTACATTAGTAGTACCTACTTTTTAACCACATGGCTGAAAAGACACTTAGCATAAAGGAGTTTCTACTCATAAACACAATTTAAAAAAAAATAATCTCTGAACTGAGTGCATGCACATGCACACATTCGGATCTATCTTTCCAATGGTAATTTTGGAAGCTATGAAAGCTATGCAAAAAAAAATAAAAAAAAAAAAAAAAAAAAAAAAAAAAAAAAAAAAAAAAAAAAAGCAAATACTTATTAATACAATTTTTAAGATTTTTACTTCAGCAGGAACTGCACATTTATGCTTTTCATCTAGAAAATAATCTGAAATAATAAAAATGGCCTGAAATGTCTTTCTTTCTCATGCCCTCCTCTTTGTGGTTGTCTCACAGTGCTGCTCTACATCTGCCTCAGATACTTGACATTTCTCTCCTTACAGCCAGCACCCCATCTGTTCTTTCATGATCCTTTCAGTGTTACTTTTCTGTATGACACTGAACTGAACTAACATCCTTGGGCTTATATTTACCAGCACATACGTGTTTTTAAAAAGAGAAGGTTTCAGTGAACTAAACTTCAAAAGGCAAGGAGTCCACCAGTTGTGTATTTGGATAAAAAAACCCCACGGGTATAGTTCGAGCAGGGACTGTCCAGCAGGCAAGAATGCATTGAAATAAAGTGAACCTGCATGTGTAAGCATCAGTTGGCGTGGCATTTTAGAGGCAAAGAGAACAAACAGATCGTTGCACAACACGAATCTGACAGTCAACCCTCCCCGCCCGCAGCCCCTGCCTCCAGGGAGGCTGTCATGAGTCCACAGCACTTCCAAGGCTACGCCCCGGTGGGCCTTGCCAGACCAAACCCACTCCTCCTCGGACGCACCGCACAGCCCTGCTCCCCTTTCTCGGCTTTCCCTTTGGCTCCCGCCCTGCTCCCGCCCCCGCCCGGCTCCGCCCCGGGAGGCGCAAACGTACGGGGTCGTGAGGCCCAACGGTGCGGGGAGGCTTCTCCCCGGTCTGCTCCTCCCCTCGCAGCCAGCGATGATTGGCCTTTCTCCCGACCTAGCGAGCTGTTTGCCAGGCCCAAAGGGCTGGAGTGGCAGCGCATCCGGCCAATAGAGGGTCGCCGTGCCCGTGCGCTTTCCCACCGGCGAGGGGGAAGGGGCAGGGGCTATCGCGGTGACAAGATGGCGGTAGCGGGCAAAGGAGCGGCGTCGGCCGCGGTGAAGCCGATCTTCAGCCACTCCCTGGGCGAGGCGAAGCGGCGCGTGAGGGAGCTGTATCGGGCCTGGTACCGCGAGGTGCCCAACACGGGTGAGGGGCGCGGCGCCCGCCACACGTATGCGCGGGCGAGGACGCGAGCTCAAGGTCGTAACGGCCGTCCTGCAGCCGTTGGGTTCTTAAAGGGCTCGTCGGGGAGTGACGGCTATTTCTGGGTACGAGGGGTCCCACCTCAACTCGCTGTGGCCCTTTCCTCGCCCAGACCCGCAGCCTGGGGGGGGTGGGGGTGGGGCTGGACGCCGTTGCTCGGGGCCTTGCGGCTTATGGGGTTGTGAGCTCTTGGCCGCTCCCGGGGGCAGCACAGGCCCATCGGCCTGGCGCAACCAGCTTTGCCTTACCCTTCCCGGCCTTGATCCCCCAGACTTGCCTTGCCCCACCGGGCCTCGCCCTCCAGTCCCGAGACTGAGCGAGGTCTGGATGGGCTATCCCGTTCTTCTCATGCCTTACTTAACACTTAGTTTGTCTGGCTAAAGGGAAGAGAAATCTAGCCTTCATTCTCCAGAGTGGGGTGTGTGGCGTGATTGCCTGCGTTCTCAGAACTGCGCTGGGATTTGTACCATAGCCTGTGATGTTTATTCAATTTGAGCTGATCTTACTGGTGAAGCTGGCAGCCATTGCAAGAACAAATGACTGTGTAGTGATTTGTAGTGTTGACTTGCACACTGTCAGTGGGGAGAAATAAAAACCAATATATATGATCTCTGTGGGTGTTCTGTTTTTCATAGTACACTTATACCAGCTGGACATCACAGTGAAAGAGGGACGAAACAAGGTGCGGGAGATGTTCATGAAGAATGCCCATGTTACAGATCCACGGGTGATAGACATGCTCGTTATTAAGGTACAAACAAGTTAGTCCTATTTTGTTGAAGCTACAAATAATGTGAGAGTGAATAATTGGTAGCAAGCATTATGGAGGAGAGGGACAGTTTTATTTCAGTTAGTGCAATCCACATTGGTTTATCGCTGTCCACAAACCTGTTGATAAGGGATCAAGCAGCTTCAGCATGCAGAGGAACATGGGGTCTTAACTCGCCTAAGTTAAGAGTTGCTGGAATACAGATTTCTGTTATTAAGTGTACTGGTTCTTCCAGTTTGCAGATGCTCAAAAGAGGAAGTGTATAGCAAGTAGAATGGTAATTGAAAAAACAAGGTTTGGGTTGATAGTGTGTTTAAGTTTGTGTGTGGGTGGTGTGTGGTTTTGGGTTTTTTGTTTGTTTTTTGTGGTGGTGGTTTATTTGTTTGGTTGGTTTGTTGTTTTCTTATTGGGTTATGGTTTACTTCACTGATTCTGAAACATACATTAGAGTGGCAGTACTTGGTGGGACACTGGTTTTGCTTGGCAAAACGCTTCCAAGTCTGTAATGCATCTGGTTCTGTCTCAGATCTGAGACCTGTCTGTTTGAAGGCAGTAAGCAGCATACTGAGAGCAGGGCAAGGCTGCAGAACGGGTCTGAGCAACAGTAACTGACCTCTGCAGTTCTGATGCATTAGAAAGCTTCCAATGAAAGACAGCCCTGTTCAGCCATTGTACTTGCATTTCAAAGCAGTAAGTCTGTATTTACACGGTGAAAAAGATCTAGAACCACAATCCTAGATGAAACAGTAGGTGACAATTCCAGGCAGTCTCATTTTGCCCTGTGCTGATATCCTCTGAAACCAGTACAGTGAATCATAGACCGGAGTCATGAAGAAGTTATGTTTACTATCTGTCTGGTAGTGATACTGGTGCAAAGCACTTAGTGGCAATTTTGCTTAGTTTTACAGCTAACTTACCACTTAACTTTCATGAACTTTTTTTTTTTTTTTTTTAAGAATGTTATGTAGAATTTTTGTGGGGCTGCTGGTCATGAGAGAAACAAGGCACATTCTAAAAAGGGGGCAGGGTCCCTTACCTATTGCACAGGGCTGGCAGTCTGCGCTGTGGATACAAGTGGCTTATTAGCATAGGACATAAAGCAATAAAGTCACAAGGCAACAACAGTATCTGTATTTGTGTCGCAGTATAAGTGATAAAGGCAGTCCAGGAGTACAGATTGTGTATGTTTCTATCTTAAGGGGTTTTCTAAGTGCCTTTGTGTAACTTTCATAGTGCTGTTAGACTCAGGCTCTGAGAAATAGTCTAAAATTCTTCTGTCTGTGTGCAGGGAAAAATGGATCTTCAAGAAACCATTAATGTATGGAAGCAGAGGACTCACATCATGAGGTATTTCCACGAGACAGAAACCCCACGACCTAAAGACTTTCTGTCCAAATTCTATGCGGGCCATGATCCTTGAGAGATTGACTCTCTGTCTTCCTGCCTCATATCACAAATAAAGTTCTATCTAGGAGAAAAAGCTCTGTACAGAAAGATTGTATAGCATATTGGAGCCTATTGACTAACTCAGAATCTAGAGTGTACGCAAGTCCTTACGATCTGTGTGAAGAGCTATGATTTTTCTAGTTTTGCTAGTGTATGTTTTCACTAGATAGTTTATCCCGTCACTTGCCCTGGGGTGTCAGCTGAATAACCTCAGCACAACCTGGCTATGTGGCTTTCTGCTTGGCCTGCAGCCCTGTGCACAGGTGTTAGCTCTGTGGAAGGAAGAGAGGGCCTTCAGAAAAGCCACTGTAATCACAGAAATATTGTTGTGCTTGAGGCTCATCTGTATTCATACAGTGTTTTGCAGTTTCGTGCTATGACTCTGTTGACTTGGTGGTTTTTACTTGGATGCTAGTCTCTTGTTTACTTCCTTACAGAAAACAGCATAAAATCCAATAGGCAAATAAAGCCCTTTGTGCAATAAAAATACCACCAGAATCTCTTTCCCTGCTGTAAAATGAAATTACCTGGGAAAAATGGAGTATTATACCGTTGTCTAGAATAGGGAGGCTCTGTAAGAGCTTTTGATGCTAAGAAGGTAGTGTCCTACCATCACTTCCTTAATTGAATCGGGAATTACCAGCTCCCTTTTGAGGACAAGGAGAATCTGTTCTTTCACCAGTCAGAATGGGTTTTCAACAGGTAACGGTGCTGGAGCTCCCCCATGTGTGGTCAGCACTGAATCTTTATAGTACGCTCAGACTTCGTTCTGTCCTTGTCTAAACACTGGGTATTTCTTCCCCATATAAGGACTGTGAAGCAGCACTCCTCAGGGATGTGTACATATGTGTACCTAGGGGCTGAGCCCCTGAAAGTGTTTTTAAGGACAAGGTCGACACAGCCAGAAAGGGCCAGGAGAGATAATGAGAGAAAGCAGTGATAAGAAATTTAGTGCTACAGAAAAGGGGAGTGGGGACACTTGGCTCCCATGAGCAGATGAACTGGAGGAACTGCTTCTCAGGTGGCTTTAGGAAAGGAGCGGGAAACTTGGATTCTGAGTGACTTAACCTGCCAGCTGCATTCCACTACAGGTCCTGGGATTACTCAGATTGCAGGTTCCCTTTTCTCTTAGTAGCTACATGGGAGAGTCACAGAGCAAACATTAAAAACAGTGCCAAATAATGAGGTAGCAAATGTGTCTGTCTGAACTATGCACCCCACTCATTTGTGCAACATTAAAATATTATTTTTAGCAGCTACATGAATACCAAAGGGAAAAGTGGGCAGTCAAGAGAAGTGGCCAGAAACATGAGACACACACAGGGGCGGTGCTGGCTTAAAAAAACCAAAAGGGAACAAAAAATTACTAACCTTTCAAGATACTTGAGAAAATAGCTGGTCTGATATGACTGAAGATACTCTACACGCACCCTAGCAGTAGAGAAAACCTTTTAAGTCTATTATGCAAGGATTTAATTGCAATAGTAAACTCCCCTATGAAAAGTTGAAGGCTATACACAGCTAAGAAAATAAATGTGTTAGGGCTTATGCAGAAGGAAGTACTGAATACCTAGGAAGTACTGGGTACTTGGAGCCAGAGTGTTTAGAGTTTCACTGTTAAGAGATGAAATGCTATAAAACACATCAGTGAGTTAGTCACTTGTGATCTTAACCTTTTACCAAAACTACTCAAAACTTAACTCTGTGATGATAATACTGTATCCAATCCTAAGTGAGATGAAATTAATGCTGTAGTCTCCCATCAGCTATACCTGCTAGGTTGTAAATAGGCATTATTTGAACAGCAGGGTCAATATGCACCCAGTTCTTTTAATGGGGCTGTGTTGTGGAGCTGCTGCTTCCTCTAGGAGTCCTGTCACATACGGCAGATTAGTCCCGAGTTACTGAACAGACTCAAGAAATAAATATGAAGTGAGTCTCCTCATGGGGACAGACATACAGAGGTAGAAAAGTTGAGAGAAATATGCTTGGGCATAGGCACATCATTAATAAAAACACAAGACCGTAGTCATACATCGCAATTTCTTGATGTTTAATTGTTTCCTATATTGCTAATAAAAGGAATCCCAAGCAGTTTTTGATGAGGTGAGAACTTGTTTGTGTGCAAGGATGCAAGACCTGTCAAGCACTTCCTTCAACCCTGATGTATAGTTTCCATCATATAGGCATGCACAGGACACTCACTGGCAAAGGGGATACAGAGCCCCCTGTCCCATTTAGGAAGGACAAAACAGAGGTGACAGATGTTGGAACCATTGCTTTGTCAATGGTTTTCTCCCTCCTGTTCTTCTTTTAAAGTTCTGCAAATAGAATAATAAGCTGTTACTCTTAGATACACTGTAACAAGCTCCAGCCTGCCCCCTCCTCCTGAATGACACACAGTGTGGGTTTACGTAAGAGGAGTTTCTAACAGGCCATTGCAGTCTACAGTCTTTTAATAATTTGGTTTTAGCTGTGCAGTGCATGCTGGAAAATCCCTCATCAAATGGAGCACACCCACCAAACTGATCATAAAGCAATACTATTACAGTTTCTTTAAAACAGCTTCTTTGTTCTCTGAAGAAATACACCCAGACTCAAGTCTTTACACAAGGGCAAGGCAAATGGAATAACATTAAATGGCAGAAAGTGTAGTGTAGTGCAGATAAAGGTGAACTACTACTGCTTTTATCTAATGAATATGAATTGTCCAACTACTCCAGAGATCAGCTTTGTAACACCCACCAGCCAGTTTCTTCTGATGGATTCTGGAATGCTCTTTAAATTGTTTGCTTCTATCAAAATTTCATACGGTAAGTGATTCTTTTTTAAAACAGTCATTCTGTGAGTTACCAGAAGACTTCTAAACAGGTAAACATGTAGAACAGAATCATTTAGATTGAAGAAGACCCTTAAGATTGAGTCCAACCACAAACACACTGCCCACCACTGAACCATGTCCCTAAGCACCATGTCTTTTAAATACTTCTAGGGATGGTGACTCCACCACTTCCCTGGGCAGCCTGTTCCAGTGCTTGACAACCCTTTTGTTGAAGAAATTTTCCATAACATTCAATCTAAAACTACCCTGGCACAGTTTGAAGCTATTTCATCCTATCACTTGTTACTTGGAATAAGAGACCAAACCCCACCTCTCTACAACGTCCTTTCGGGTAGTTGTAGAGACCCACAAGGTCTCCCCTGAGCCTCCTTTTCTCCATGGTAAACAACCCCAGTTCCTTCAGATGCTCCTCATAAGACTCATTCTCTACACCCTTCACCGGCTTCATTGGTCTTCTTTAGACATACGATACACAAACATTGAAGTCCCTTGTCTCTTTCTGCAGTGTACACCCTCGCTGCCTACCATTTATTTCTGATTCAAATGACAAGATCTAAAACACTGTCAGTTTAGTCCAATCTCTAACAATTGTATGTTATGGAGATTTCACATTTGCAGTCTGGCCTACTCTGGTATAAAAGAACAGAAAAGTTTGTAGCCAGAGGCAGTATTTTGTCCATGTGTTTAATTGCAAATGCATTTTTTCAAGCGGCTGCTGTATGTATGTATATTCTATTCTGACATTGTCCTCCCTGCCCCAAGCCAAACAGGAAGCATAAATTATTAGATTGCTAGTGATGTTAATGACATACCCTTTAATCATCGTCATCATCATCCTCTGGGACAAATATATCATGTTCTTCAAGTAGGGCCGCGAAGTTCTTACTGATCTGAGTCCCGACATACAGGAAAGGGATAACCACGCTGAACACTCTGAGGAGGCCGAAGGGCGTCTGCAAGGCATCGATGGGAAAAAATAGATTTCTGCCAGCAGGCTGCACTTCGCCCAAACCTAAATACTGCCGGTGGCACAGGCCCGCAGCGGACGCGGCAGAAAGCCCGGTGTGCGTCCAGGGGACGTAACCCCTGTCACTGCATCGCGCTTTGTGACAAGAACTCCAGCGCCGGAAGGGCAGGAGCCTGCGGGGAGCTCGGGGCAGGGAACAATGGTGGCTCAGTCAGTCTACAAGCGAGTGTTTATCTCGTACGGCGCAGGGGACACCGCCCGGGCCCGCCCCAACCACTCAGGGCCGCTCCCGGCACCCGCCCGCTGGCCAGCGCTTCCACATCCCCACACCGTCCACACCCACTCCGCTCATTAGCCTAGCGCCTGTCACTCAGTTCCATCGCCCCACCCACAGCAGATGCCCCCGCGCCGATTGGCCAACGCTGCCATCCGTTACGCCACGATTGACTGCTGCCCCCACCCGTTCGCCCCTCACTCACCTTAACCGGCTTGGGCAAAATGGCGCCGCTGCGGGTGACGGTGGCGCTCCGGGAGGGCACAAGAGGCACAGGCAGGGTGCGGTGCGGCCCGGCCCAGCCCGCCCGCCCAGAGTAAGCCGTGGCCGCCGCCAGCAGCCGCCTGCCTGTCGCTGCCATCCTCCTGCCCCTCTCCGGGCTTCTGTAGCGGCCGAGCCCAGGCGTTATGGGGGCGGTGGGCCTGTGACTCTCGCGAGGCTTCAGAGGAGGGGTGAGCTCACCAGTGCGCGTGCGTGGGGTGAGGCCACGTCCCGCGCGGCCCGGCTCAGTGGCTAAGGCCCGACAGTGGAGGAAACAGCCAGGGAGGGAATCACAGAACCACAGCCTGGTAGGGGTAGGAAGGGCCCTCTGGGGATCACCGAGTCCAGCCCTCTGCCAGAGCAGGGTCACCCAGGGCAGGCCATACAGGGACATGTCCAGGCGGGTTCCGAAAGTCTCCAGAGAAGGAGACTCATAGCGTCTCTGGGCAGACTGTTGCAGTGCTGTCAGCCTCACAGGAAAGTTTTTCCTCATGTTCAGGTGGAACCTCCTGGGTTGCAGTTTGTGCCCATTGCCCCTTGTCTTGTTGCTGGGCTCTACTGAGGAGACTGGCCCCATCCTCTTGACACCCCCCTGTTAGATATTTATAAGCATTGATAAGATCCCCTCCCAGTCTCCTCCAGGCTAAGCAGATCCAGGCCTCTCAGCCTCTCCTGGCAAGAGACATTCCAGTCCCCTAACCATCTTCATAGCCCTCCAGTGGACTGTCTCCAGTAGTTCTTTGACTCTCTTGAACTGGGGAGCACAGAACTGGATGCAGTAGTCAATGGCTGGGTCACGGTGGATGCTCCTGCAGCTGTAAGGAGTTCACAGTTTCACTGGCAGTGCATGAGCTACAAATTGCAATACTTTATTTGGCTTCACAGCATAAAATACAAATGTTAACAATGTCTTGAAATGCATAATACAAGTTCCGCATGTAAAATGAAGGCGCATGCAAAAGTACCTCTTAGAAAAAACATCTCTTAAAAAAGAACATGTTGTCTACCAAAAATAGAAGCACTTCAAAAGGCAGGAGCATTTCCACAGGTTACTTGTAGTGTTGCCTGGTACTTGGGTAGATGATGCAGCACACCTGGTGCTGCTGAAAGATGCCCCTGACACAGGAACTCCACATGTTCCCTGTGCATTTCAATGGGGGTTGTTTTAAGTTTCTCTGCAAAGGCAGTTGAGAGGGGGAACATTGGCAGGGAGGGGTCACCCACACACAAACTATTAATGTGGTAGCTATTGTAACAGCAAATGTCTAATCTTAGTTGTAGGTGTCCACCAAATGGCTAGCGGTGGCTACAGGTAACTTCTTTAGGTTACTCTTATCGCTAGGACTTGGATTCAGTGAAAAACATTGCCACAGTTGTTTTATAAAAAGATAAATGTGCAGAGATAATACATTATGAACCTGAATCTAAAATCCCAGCCTCAGAAAAATGGAAGGATTTAATCAACTATTTAAACAGTATTGGGAGCCCTTCTTGGCACAGCTTACAAAGGCCATGTCAGAACCTCCCTCCTTCTTTCAGTCTTTTTCTAAATTCAAGCACTCAAACTTAAGCATTTTTCTCTCACTATGTTTGCATTATTATGCTAAACAAAATTCTTAGAAAAAGATTTGACCTCAGTAGTTTAAGCAGCCAATCAGCTTTAGTGTTCAGCTCCCCCTTTGCTAGAGAACCTGTTCTGTGCTGCCCAGACATTTTCTATTTTTAAAAAATAATAAGGGAAAGTGAAGGCAGGGGGTGAAACAGTCCAAACCTGAATGACCGGAGAAAAGCAGTGTGTGGCAATCAGTCTTATTTTGCTGTCAGGGACAACATGCAGTGAAAACTCTGCTTTTCCTGTAACACTGCCTGCAGACAGACAGAGGGAGGCTGCTCCATTAGCCAGTTGCAGATACAACCTCAAGAAGCTGAAATCCCAACCTTCTGTCTGAGGGCTGCATCAAAGGCACTGCCAGTACAACATTCTCAGCCACGATGGTTTGATAGCCTGCATCTCAGAGGAGGTCATGGATCACCCAGGTGCTTCCTGCTTAATGAAGCAAGCAGCAGTGGTCATTAAAAAAAAAAAAAAAAAGTACTCCCATATCCCATACAAATTTGGGCATGGCTCCAATTTTGGCTCTTTTTGCTCACAAAAGGGCCATCCCTGCTATGTGAGCAGGATGGCAAAGCCCTGACCAAGCACATCCAAAGTCAAGCAGCGCTTTGGAGACCTAGGAAAGGCCCTGGCATGGACAGCTGGGCCAAGCACAAACACTGTTCAGGATTCAGCCATTTTCTTCTCCGCACTGCAGAATAAAACACAAAATTACCACAAATGCGATCAGGCAGAAAGCAGAGCACAGCTCCTCATTTGCAGGATTTAGGATTTAGCTGGGACGTGCTAACGCAAAGGCAGGTAGCGTGGAAATTGTGTCATTTGAATGGGACAGATTAAAGCATTAAATATAAGCTCTTTAGTAGTGTTACCAGCACAATCTTAGCCTATTAAAACAAACTAAGCTTCTTAAAAGTGAAACTGCCCTTAAATGAATAATACCATTTTCAGTTTCAGTTCTGACAGAACTGGCTTTGTTAATTTCCCTTTCAAGTCAGTTATGATTCTTGGGTCCCATGTAGGAACCACCATTACATTTTGATTTATTTTGGAAGTCAAGTCTTTACCATCAAACTACCTTATGTAAGTCTGAGACATCAGTAATATTCCTCCCTCTGCATTACATTAAAAAAAACAAACAACTAACTACTGCAAAGAAATACTTGCCAAATCTGACCCTGTCCCCCAAATGACTGTCCTTAGAGCAAGGAGGCATCAGGTAGTGCCATCACCTGATGCTGCTGCCCCAGCAAGGGGATGGGTTCCCAGCTGGGAATGCTGCTGCACTGAACAATCCAAGCAGCAGGTAGGGAGGCAGAGCCGGCCTCTAAGTCCAGCCAGCTGGGCTGCTGACAGAGCCAAGGTGCTGGCCTGGGGCCACCTGCTCGTGTTTTTTCTGAACTGTTTTCATTTAAAAAGCAGAACAAAAGCAATCCTCCCACATTCAAAGATCCTTACTGTGAAGAAATACAGGCACGAGCTGGAGAGGACTGGACTGCATCACTCACATGTGAAGACGACACTCCCACTGCCTAGTCATATTTGTAAGCTCTGATTCAAGATCTGATTTCCTCTAATACACCATTGAGACATAATTAGGCAGGAGGATGGAAGCTCATCATCCAGAACTACCAGAGATATATTTTGAAAGGCACAAAGAGTTAATGCAAGTAATTTGAGCTCTGCATTGGCAATCTCTACTGGCTATTGCAAAGTATTAAGATGAGTGCATTTAACTCCAGAAAGGCAAATAGGTTCCTACCAGTCATGACCTGGAATGGCCTCTTGCTTTCCAAGCAAGGCTCCTTAATAAAAAAGGGCAATAAAACCAGGTTTACCACTGTTAGATAGGAAGCACAGGATTGCTTTTATGCATTTTTTTCAGCTCAGAAAAACAGCCCTGGCAAAGAGGATAAAGGAGATTTATAAACCCTGTCTCCAGGGTGTTCCAGTCCCTGGACTCAGCACCCACCTACTTGTACCATCTGACTTGTGACCAAAGTTTATGACCTATTGAAGGATAAGTCTGTTTCTGTAGTGAGGGGACTGGCATGCCTTCCTGCAGCCCTCCTCGTCTGCTGGGAGGATGGGGCATGCCACAGAGATCAGCTGAATGGTGCTGACATGAAATCAGAGGGAAGCACATCAGGTCTGGTGCTGGCTTTGGTAGAAGGCAGCCATATGGCTTTGATGCTGAAAAGGCAAGCCCAGACACTGCTGACATGCAGTCAGTGCTACCTGTAACTCACTCCCACACCTCCACTTCTCCTCCTGGGACCAGCCTGCTCCTCCTCCCCACTCCTCCACAGCCTCTCCTCCATCTGGGCAGCTCTGACAGAAGCTGGGCAGAGCCACAACAGCAAGAGGCCCTGAAAGAGTGTGGCTTTGGATGCTGTCTTGGGCATGCTGCCCAACGAGCCAGCTGAGCCCTATAAGGCACTTTGCAGGAGCTGAGAAATTCATTGCTGGCCAGGCAAAGAGGCTTTAGCATTCCTGTTTTGGAACAGGGAAAGCTTGAGCCAGAGGCATTAACAGGCTTGGCTACTGCTTGACAGAGTCCAGATCAGTGCTGGGGAGCTCCTGCTCCTTGCTGTTGCTTGTAGACCAGGTTTGCTGTTTCCTTTTCAGCCTCACTGCTGAGCTTGTGTGTCCAAAGATAATGATACAAACCCATGAAATCCACATCCTTGGGGATTTAGCAGGGGGAGAGTTAGTGCAGGTGAAAATAAAAAGCCTGACAACACAAGAGCCTGGTACTTGTTACCCTGGCTGCTGGGCCAGCCACAGCCATGGCCGCTCACATGTGTCCTGGGGTGAGAGAGTCACGAGGCTGGAGGCACCCACCAGGGCCAGTGGCCCATCAGAGGCATTTTATAAGATCCCAGCCTTATCTGCAATGAAAGAGCAAAGGCAGAAGGACTTAGGTGCAAGACCACAGACAATAACAAATGCTGACCTGTGCAAACTTCCACGCTGAGAAGCAAAACAAGAAAAAAGTGGTGTAGGAAAAGTGGGCAGTGAAGCACCAAGAGCATCCACCACACCAGGACAGCAAAGGGCCAAGCCCACTGGGTAAGGTTCATTGCATACATGCCAGTTGGGGCCCCCTCTGCACCTTGTATCACCACCAGAGGAGAGTTCAAAGGTGGCTCCCCTGGTACTACACTCTCCAGCTGTAGAGAGACTCATGGAAATGAAACACGAAGTTTGGTGAAGACCTGGGTTTCTCCCACATACCCTGTGAAGCACACAAGCACTGCACACTCGGCCACTGACCAGGGCAGGGGGCAAGCAGTGTCCCTCCCTTCACTCTTCCCCCATGGGAGACAGGCTGCCAGGCATCAGTTGAACAGTGGCTTGAACCCCATGCCCCTGGTCACAGGTGTCCCCTCTTCTGCCTCTCCTGCCACTCACATCTCAGCACTGTGATCTCCTGCCCGTACCAGCTGTGCAGCTTTAAGAAGCAGTCTGTTTCTGGTGACACTGGGCTCTCTGGCATGGCTGGCAAGAGGCTGGGTGCTGGGGACCCCGTGGTGCTGCTGGCGGCCGAGCGCCGGCGTGGAGGCAGGGGTGGGGGCTTTGCGTGCCCCTCGTCATGGTCAGGGCAGGTGGCCCCCCCAGAGACACCACCACTACCCCATGTGGAATAACCGTTCTCCAGGACAGTGGGCTTCTCCTGGAGAGGCAGCAAAGCAGGGTTGGAGAGATGTCTCTTCCTGACAGAGGAGGAAGAACTTCGTGGAGACTTGCGGCAAGCGGCCAAACTCTTGCAGGCCTCCTCCAGCTGCTTCTCCAGCTCTCTCACCACCAGCCGCATGTAGTCGAAGCTGGCCCGAGAAAGTGCCTTCACCCAGGCCTCCATGGCAGCCTGCCCATCAGCCACCAGCACATAAGCCCTGGCACCAGCGTCATCAAAGCGGATGGCAAAGGCAAACTCCTCAGCAGCCTCACAGAGCTCCACAGTGCAGCCCTCCAACACCACCAGCCCCACAGGCTCTCGGCTCTCCCGCTCCTCGAAGTAGAAGAGGAGGTTGCCCTTGAGAACAAACCAGCGGCGCTGGTAGGAAGTGGTGTGGTGGTGGTGGGCATGGTGGTGGTGGGCATGGTGGTGGTGCCGCTCCACCCGCTTGCGAAGGAAGCCAGCATGGTCAGCAGGTGAGTCACAGGTGGCGTAGTGGGCCACACTCCGCTCATTCAGCTTCATCGCCCCACCTAGAAGCAGAGGAAGAGGGGGGGAACAAGTCAACTTAGGGTGAGGAACACCTCACCTGCCCCACCAGGAGAGGCCTGCTCCTGGTCAGTGCCTGCCATGGGGAGAAGCAGCCCTGACTCCAGCAGCCAGCTGCAGGACAGCATCTAACCCAGCAAGTACCCCTGCAAATGGCAGCGGGCTGGCTCATCACTGCGGCAGAGGAGGTCATCACCAGAGCCCCACCATTAAGGCACCTGCCTTCTCTGTGGATGACAACACCACTACTTCTTTCTATGAGTGACCTGCTTAGCTGGTTTTTTTATGGGGCATATCAAAGAAATATGCCTCTGTGCCTGCAAGGCATTAATTTCACTTTCTCCTCTATTATAAGGCAGGATAAAGAGGGTGTTCCCAAGGGCTCTGGGACCTCCACTTGAGCACCCTCCCCCTGCCTCCCATCTCCATGCAGCACCTCTCGTCCCCACCAACCCTCCCAGCAGCAGCACCCCTATCCCTGGCAGGTTCACCGGCAGTGGGGGGTGAGGTGTCGTACCAGCTGTACGGGTCAGACTGCAACCCCGTGCTGTCTTCCTTGGGCAGACTGATCCCTTGCTGAGCGGCTCTGAAGCTTCACGGTGCTGAGCCCCATCTCTGGTGGGAAGAAAGGTGATAGAGAAGTCACAAAACAGAACAGCTTGGGACTGAAAGAGCAAAGGAGCTGTATTGCTCCCACTACAGAAAGCCAGGGCTCTTGGCATGCAGGAGCAGCCAGGGCCAGACACCATGGGCTCTGAAAACTGGGGTGGTGAAACTGGGGATATTTGCACTGGCTTTAAAGCCTGAGTCCCATCTCAGCTGAGGCCAACGCTCCTGTGGTTTGTTTTTTGGCTCCTGTGGGATTGGCTTGGTTTTATTAAAAAAAACCCAAAACAACAACAAAGAGCTGTTGTAGAAAGCTTCACTGCACCATCTGCAGAGGTGCTGCAGCAGGCACCCCACCTAAGGACAGAGTGAGCACTGCTTTTGCCATTACACAACTGCAAATGGATGTCAAACTGCTAAACCTCTGCAGGCAGAAATAAGCAGAAAACAAACCACAGCTGCCACTCCCCGGCCAGATCCGGGCCGGGAAAGCTCCCCACTGCTGAGCCACCTTCCTTCTATCCTTCTAGGAGCCCTGCTCCCCCATCGGGGCTTGTGGGGCAGGGCTGGGAACAACAGGGCACAGATCCCAGTTGGAAAATCGACAAAAATCCCATCAGCCATAAGGAAACTCTGTGTCCCTGGGGGTGCTTTGCCTTCGGCACAGGAGCCTGAGGGACCTCCAGGCTTGAGGAATCTCCAGCCTTACATCATAATGAGGCTGAAGAGAGCCGGGGTGGCCGAGGGCAGCCGGCCGGGACCACTGCAGCTCTTACGTGAGAGGACTCTGGGGGTCCTACGTGTGTGTGCTTGGTGCTGGGCTCTGTGTCTCTGTGTGAGTGGGCAACTGGGCTCAGTGTCTTTGTGTGCGTCTCTCTGTTGTCTCCGTGTGTTTGCCGTGCCCTGCGGACCCCCGCGGCCCCGGCCCGGCCCGGCCCGGCCCGGCCCCGCCGCCCGCTCCCGCCCCACTGCCGCCGCCCCCCCGGCCCTTGCCCAGCCTTTCGCCGCGGCGGCGGGACGGCGGGCTCTGTTCCCTTCCCGGCTCACCTCGGGTCCTTCCTGCTCGGCGGCGCTGCCGGCGCGGCGGCGCGGTACGGAGCGGCCGGGGGCCGGCCGCGGCCGGGCGGGGGAGGGCTCCTTGCGGCCGCCGGGGCCGTCCCGCCGCGCCGGCAGCACCGCCCCGCCAGCGGCGGGTGGTAGTGGCGGGGCACCGCAGCCTGCCCGGGGCGGCTTTGTTCCGCACCTCTTCGCTCCGCCCGGCTTTTACACCTGGGGTCCCATCTCGGGGGCACCTAAACCGCCCCTCTTCCTCCCAGTGTAACTATTGGGGTGCAGCAACCCCGGAGTGCGGCGGTGATGAGGTGCCAGCAATGAGGTGCAGCAGCAGTGGGGTGCATTATCGACTGGGCGCAATGCTGATAGAGTGCCAGTTATGGGGTGCAGTGGCAATGGAGTGCAGTACCGACTGGGTGCAATGCGGATGTAAAAGGGGTATTGA
Organism: Megaceryle torquata; assembly: GCA_024611175.1. Taxonomy (NCBI): domain Eukaryota; kingdom Metazoa; phylum Chordata; class Aves; order Coraciiformes; family Cerylidae; genus Megaceryle; species Megaceryle torquata. The sequence continues at coordinate 16,590 of JANIJG010013357.1, read as the reverse complement.
TCAGTGCCAGTATTATGGTCAGTAGGTTGAAATAAGCCCTAACAGTGGAAAAATAGTGGGTGAAGGGCGAGACGATAAGAACCTACACAGGGTGTTGAGACACTTGCAAAGATCAGATACAGAGCTCTGTGGCTAAGCTTTGCACCTTGTCAAAGAGCTTCGTAGCTAAGTTTTGCAGGAGACAACAAATCAAATAAGGAGAACAATAGTTGAGGACGTGTGAGGAAGACATCGAACCCCCGGCGACCACCAGAGGACCCCCAAGGACAACTGCGCTTGCGCCAACAAGGGGACGGTTTATTCCAGGAACTAATCTAAATAGCCACGCCAATTCGTAGAAAAGCCATGGATATGTATTAGTATAGGAAGTATAAAACCGAGCTTGATGCTGTAATCGGGTGTGCGTGATGGCGGAGCGGAGACTCCCCGCGCACCCAGCGCTGTTTACTTGCCTGTTATATCCTTCTTATTAAAATATTACTGCTAAATTTAGAAGGAAAAGTCTCATTTATTTACAACACGGATAAAATGCAGCAGCGCAGGGGGACGTTACAAACGGGGTGCAACGGCCGTGGGGTGCAGCAGCGAGAGGGGCGCGATACTGGTGGGGTGCGGTGGCTGTGGGGTGCAGCGAGGCGGGGTGCGAGGCCGGGCCCGGAGGGAAGGAGGCGGAGACAGGCGGTCAGATGATGCGAGTGGTATCATGTGAGCGGGGCAGAGCCGGGCCGGGCTAGGCTGGGGTGGGGACAGGCGCTCTGTGCCTCGGCGGGAGCCGCAATGGGTACGGCGGTGCTGAGCGGGCTGGCCTTGTCCTTGGCCCTGTCTCTGCCTTCCGTGGCCCTGGAGAACGGGCTGGCGCTCACCCCCCCAATGGGCTGGATGTCCTGGGAGAGGTTCCGCTGCAATGTGGACTGCCGGGCGGACCCCCACAATTGCATCAGGTCAGCGGGGCGGGTAGCGGCGAGGGGAGCACCTCCCGAGCTCCGTGCCAAGGAGGATGTTGTCATCCCCCCGCCCGGGGCTCGGCTTCCCACTTCGCTGCAAGCAGGTCTTGTCCCGTGTGCCCCCTGCCCGAAGGAACCTGCTCGGAACGGCCGGGCTAGTGTCTGGTGTCTGTCTCGGGTGGGTGGACAGGGCAATGCCGGGCCGGGGGCGGGTGGGTGGTCGGGTCGGACATCAGACCTGGGATGGCTTTGGCACTGTGTGACCCTGGGGCGAGCCCTGTCGCGGCAGGATCTCGAGGGGTGAGACGCATGGGAGGCGGGGGGCTCAGGTGCTGAGGCTGGAAAGTCTCCAGTGCTGAAGAATGTGGCTGAGCTTTCCAGGGTGTCAGGGAAACGCTTTCCCTTGGTGGGGAGACATAAGGGGTTTAAATGGGAGCCCTAGAAACCCTCCTGTGTGGCCTAGGCCAGCCCTGTTGTGACTGACCCTCCAGACCACTCAGCCCCTGAAGTCTCACTGGCTACAATGGGACAGAGAGGTTCCAGGGTCTCAGTCTGCCACGTCCACGTGCCCCCGATCTGCAGCGAAAGGCTCTTCTTGGAGATGGCAGACCGCCTGGCTGAGGATGGTTGGAGGGACTTGGGCTACAAGTACATCAACATTGACGACTGCTGGTCTGCCAAGCAGCGGGATGCAGCAGGACGGCTGGTTGCTGACCCCGAGAGGTTTCCCAGCGGGATTAAGGCTCTCGCTGACTATGTGAGTGCCTGATGGGTATGGTGGGGATATCTGTGTCCTCGTGCTACCTATCATGGTGGGAGAGCTGGGAGGGGATGGAGTAGCCTGGTCTCTGGGAGGTGCCTCAGACTCTCCTTGCAGCTCTCCTCTCTTCACAGGTCCACAGCCGGGGCCTGAAGCTGGGCATTTATGCTGACCTGGGCACCCTCACCTGTGGGGGCTACCCGGGCACCACACTGGACCATGTGAAGCAGGATGCCCAGACCTTTGCAGAGTGGGGTGTGGACATGCTGAAGTTGGATGGGTGCTACTCATCAGCAAAGGAGCAGGCAGAGGGTAAGGACTCCCTGGCCAGCTGGGATTTCACCCCTGGCTGCTTTGCTCAGGGCAGCTGGCCATCTGCAGAATGCTTGGCCAGCTGGTTCTTTACTCATACCTCCTGTTGCAGCTCTTAGACAAAGAGGCGGTAGTTGGGGTGCCTTAGAGCTGATGTAAGGCAGGAGGCCAGGCTGGTCTTGGGTTCCCCTGGCCGGGCAGTCTGGGATGCAGGCTGCTGCCAGCTGCCTTGTTCACCAGTTGTCATCTTCTTTCCCTAAGGCTACCCAGCAATGGCGAGGGCCTTGAATGCCACAGGCCGCCCCATCGTCTACTCCTGTAGCTGGCCAGCATATCAGGGGGGGCTCCCCCCAAAGGTAGGTGTCTTGTTCAGTGGTTGTTTTCATGTCCCCTGTGCCCTGGGCGACCTCTTGTTGGAGCTGCAGGAGCTTGATACTCTACCCTGCTTACCACTCTGCCCCTGGTAGGATGGCACTGCAGGTCCCCAGGGGAGATGTGGCCTCCCTGACAGGCATCTGAAGACACTTGGGGTTCCCAGTGATGGGAGTGTGGGGGAAGAAGGCCCCAGGGCATGCCCTGCCACCCCACTTAGCTGGTGTGGGGTTGATCTTGACAGTCTGTTCTTCTGAGATGGGTCCTTTTTGGTTTACATGCTTGAAATGGGATGTTCCTCCTAGTCATGTTTCTTGAGAAATGATTGCATTTATTAATTTCCTCTTCCACCTTCAAAGTCAATCCTGAGCTGTCCTCATTCTTGCAGCTGATTATATTGCCTTCTGGCCTCAGAACTGTTTTGCCAGACATCCTGTAATACTGGGATGTGCCTAGTCATACTGGGATATGACTGTCCTCCTTCATTACCTGATGTTGCCTTTCTACACATCCCTCTGCTTTGCAAACACCAAATATCTTCTGGATGCTGCCGCTCTCAATCAGTCTGGCTGCCCCTTTTCACCCACAGACTGGATCCTTTCTCCTTCCTGCCTGACCTTGTGCTCCTCTCCAGGTGAACTACACCATCCTGGCAGAGGTCTGCAACCTGTGGCGTAACTATGACGACATCCAGGACTCCTGGGACAGTGTGCTTTCCATCCTGGACTGGTTCTTCACCAACCAGGATGTTCTGCAGCCAGCAGCTGGCCCCGGCCACTGGAATGACCCAGACATGGTGCGGCTGGTTGGTGGGTGCACTGACACTGCCTGGGGATGGGACATCTCCAGGGATCACCTTCTAGGGGCAGGGCAAAGGATGAGCATGAGGAACAGACCCCCGTTGCTGCAAAGAGGCAAAGCTCATGTTGCCCTTGGCTAAGCTGCAGGAAAAGCCTGTGGTTGCAATGAACCCTTTACCACTTGAGTACACCTTTCAGAGTTGTCCAGGTGTCCTTGTCCTTCCCTGCACATGGGGATAGAGGTGAAGCTTAGCACCTAGCAGGGTTGGATCTCCTGGCAGTGGCAGGCCTTCTTGAGGAGAAGTAAAAGTTTGTGTGAGGTTTCCCCGTACGTGGTCCTTCCCAGCAGGCTGCCTCATCACCAAGGGTGACAAACACACAAGTTTCTAACCCTTTTCTGCCTCTCCTGTCTTTTCACCCTCTCTTCCAGCTCATTATTGGAAACTTTGGCCTTAGCTACGAGCAGTCACGCTCTCAAATGGCCTTGTGGACAGTGATGGCAGCTCCACTCCTCATGTCCACAGATCTCCGCAGCATCTCCCCGAGTGCCAAGGAGATTCTGCAGAACCGCCTGATGATCCAGATCAACCAGGACCGCCTGGGAATCCAGGGGCGACGGATTGTCAAGGTTAGAGGGCAGGTGGATGCATTTGGAAGAGCAGACAGGAGCAGCACAGGGCATCACAATGAAGGGGGAGAGGGTAGTGATGCAGAGAAACGTGAGCAGGAGACCTGGGCACCTGCTGGTGTAGAAGTCCCGCAGGGCAAAGTTAGTGGTCATGGGCCAGTGCTGGTCCAGCAGCTCTGCCTCACGCACCCATCCCCACCCATAGGAGAAATCCCACATCGAGGTGTACCTGCGCCCACTGTCCCAAGCTGCCAGCGCCCTTGTCTTCTTCAGCCGGAGGACGGATATGCCCTTCTTCTACACCACCAGCCTGGCCAAGCTCCACTTCCCTGAGGACACTGTGTATGAGGTGAGTCCCGCTGGCACACTGCATGGCAGGGCAGCCCCAAAGCACCTGGATCCCCTTCTTTCCAGCTCCCCTCTTTGACATGCTGTGCATTTTTGGTTGGGGGAAGGACTCCCATTCACTGCCTCCAGGATGAAGGGGCAGCCACCTGTTGGGTCACCCTGCTGTGCTCCATCCTGCCATGCCCTGTCCATGGCTGGACCTCAAGATGAAAGGTCTGTGGAAATCCTGGTAGCCACTATCTCTTCTCTTTCAGGTACAAGATGTGTACAGTGGGAAGATCATCAGTGGCTTAAAGACAGGAGACAACTTTTCAGTTGTTATTAACCCCTCGGGAGTGGTGATGTGGTATCTCTATCCTTCAGCATTCCCAGCACAGCCCTGGCACATTGGCAGACAGCAAGTCCCTGGTGAGGGTTTCCATCCGGTCCTTCTGTGACAAGGCTCAGCGGATGGGGGTGTGGGTCAGTGCCAGGGTGAGCTATGAGACCCTGGGGCACATGGCTCTTCACTGTACAAGTGCCTTTTGCTGGCATTCCCAGGAGTGCTGGAAGAGCGACCACTCCTCTGATACCAGCTTGATGATATCTACTCAATCTGCATAAAGCCACAATTCTTGTTATCTACCTCCTAAGGGTGTGCAAAGCCCTTTGAGCTCCTCCTGTAGAAGATGCCATACAAGTAGAGGCTAGCCACTGTTGAAGTTTGCCAGCTCTGAGACGTGAGCACTTCACTGCATTGAGCTGGGTACCACTGACTGCTGCAAGAGCTGTTTGAACTACACCTGTAGAAAGGCTTTGGCTGCTTTAGTGTCTTCTTGAGCAGTGACCCCCCCCCACGCCCTCCATGTGTGCTGGCGTTAGCCTCAAGGTCCTCCCTTCCTTTGCTATAATCAGCTTGGCTTAGAATAAGGGGCTATCAATGGGGCTGAACCCTTCCCATGTACCAAGACCTCCTGGAGATATGATGGTGCTGTGCAGAGAGGCTTTGCTTACAGGCCTGATCCTGCTGCCAGGATCCTGGTGGCCAGCACTACTACATCCTGGCATGCATGATAGCTTTCTATTAAAGCCCCTCCAGTACCCAGTCAGAGCAAAGCAAAGCAAAATCCTCCATTGGCCACACACAAGCCCAGCAGGCTTGCTGTGGTACAGGTCCAAAAACTGCAGAGTGTGTGGTGTCCAGAAGATGCTCAGCTGAGATCATCTTTTGATTTGGGAGATGGTCACAGGTGCCTCAGAGCTGCAGGTTTCATCCTATTCTTGCTCTAGCAGGAAATTCCTGCTAAAGGGGTGTGGGTGGGTGTGTGCGCTCAGGGCCTCCTCCAGCAGATTGAACACTCAGGGTTTCTCAGGGAAAGGCTTCTCCTCCCAAGAGCAGCAACATCCACAGCTTCACCCTGAGGAGGAGCCTGCACTAATAAACTGTAAGTGAGTGATGGGCCAGACTCTAAAGCCCTCAACTACTTCACCTTTGTACAGCATACATCTCAAGGAGGAGTTTTAGGTGAGACATGGTCTGCCCTGAGTGCCCCAGAGAGGGTTGCAGCATTTGTGCAGATTGCCTCTTAAGATTCCAGCCCAGGAAGACTGGCACAGAACTGAACCTTAGATTGGGAAAATAGCACATTTTAGATTAGGCAAAAAAGAAAAGCTTTCCCTTTTTCTTCAAGTGCTGGAGGGTTCCTGGTCATCCACCCACACTGGTTACCACAAGACCCAATGGCTTACTCTGGCCCCCTCCAGAAACTTATCTGAGTGCAGCAGCAAGACAGTGAACCCAAAGCTTGCAGTGCTAACAAGAAAGGATACATGCACTTGATATCTGTCTACAGGAGATGGCTTTGCTCTTGGGGAGTGATTGAGACAAATTAATTGAAATAAAGGGGAAGCAGGTCACAGGCTCTGTTTCATGTTTATTCAGTGTTGCTAGCTAGAGCTGTCTGGTTAACATAGGATTACAAGGTCGTTACCTCAAAATAGGAACAACTATGCTAAGAAAGAACTGGTTTCCTCTCAGGGCCTGGGCTGATGCAGAGTAGGAGACAGCTTTCCAGTAGTTAGATCATGTTCAGCAGGTCAACAGCTTTTCTTGGCAGAAAAAGGGTTTTGCAGTCCACACTTAAGTGCTATTTTCCTTTACCATATATTTATTTTTCCTTCACTGGAAAAGAAATTGTCTAGTGAGTTCCTCTTAAAGACAGGCCCTCCTCTGGCAGTCACTGTACCTAGGAGAGGTGCTATGAATGCAGCCATAGTGAGTAGCTGTGATGACACAGCCCCTGCTAAAGTGTTGTGCCTGCCCCAAGGCCATGAACACAGGCCAGTTCTGGATGTCTGGGCAAGAACAAAGGCACAAACCAGCCTTCCACCCTCCCCTGGCACAAAGAGGATGAGCCCTACCTTCTTCTACCCCCCCAGACAGTTACTTGATTCCAGATTCAGCTTAGCCATGCACCAGGGAGAGGGGAGGACTGGCCCACAGCTGACTTAAGAGAACAACCCCAGTGGTGGTTGTTTGTTCCAGACTTACATGTCATAGCCAAAAATGAAGGTCAACACAACACACGGGCAACAGTGAAGAGGCAGCTAAAGGTATCAACACTCCTGTATTAAAGTGCAATTGAAAAAGTTACAAACATTTATCCTTGATTTTTTTTTTTTTTAATACAGAGTTATAAGAGTATCTCAACTCAGATTTCAAAGGTATTAATAGATAAGGAAACGTACTTTCCCCCATGCAGGGCTGCTTCAGGAATTCACACTTGCAAGTTGTGCAAATCTTACTTACAGGAGAGCTCTGGCACACTGGGAAGTTAGAAGGAAAACGCACCTTCCCCTTCACTGTGAAGGTAGGAAGGCTGTAGGAAGAATATATATCACCTGATATGTAAAGGGCCACAAGGGTCATCAGCTGACTAGAGAGATTCCCTTCAGAGCTGGTTTAGTGTCACTATGTCCTAAGGAAGAAGGAAAGGTTGTGGCTGAACAGCCACTCTTGGCAAGACAGCTGAGCATTAGTAACACCTGCACCAGACAGTGGTTCCCAGCTGACAGAGGGGACTGCACCCCTAAGCAACCCAACTCCATCAGTATGGTGCCTGCGCTCCCATGCTGCTTAATGTGGGCACACCAGCACTGGCTGCAGCAGCCCAGGGAAGAACCAAAGGCCGTTTTCCCCCCGTGGAGCTGTCACACAGCACAGGCTTGCTCAGCAGAGGGAGCCAGGGTCGAAGGACCTGTCTCCTGACACAGCTGGCGCCAGGTCATCTTCCTAATGTAACAGATTTTGCTCCGAGGCAAGCAGCAGCCTTCTGTGCAGCACTTGACTCCATTACGCTTGAAGAAAGGCTGCTTGACACAGGATCACTGCACAGATACAGGACTTGCTTCTAGGAGAGGGAAAGGAAGACTGATTTGCATGCCCAACAGTATCAGCTCACTGCCCTGTGGTACACACCTTTGTTTGCTTCTCTGTTCAATGCTTACAAAGGCAGGCTGAGACTGGGGCCCATCCCCTTCCCTCTTGCACAGCCAAATGCTTCAGTGTCCCTTGAGAGGCACTTCCCAAGTTCATTGCACCATGATGATTAGTCCAGGACAGGAAACACGTACTTCCAGCACAATACAGGATTTCCAGAGTCTCATCTCACATTGAGCTGTGCCAGAACTTAAGGAAATTGAACACCTTTCTGGGGCACCCAAGGGTCTATGCAAGGAACCTCATGGCTCTCTATACCTTCCCCTTTGGATGGTGCTTCAGATGAAGTCTTAGGACATTCCAAGTAGTTTTACTCCCAAGATCCCAGAGCCTTCATATTTTAGTCCCAGATTAGTGATGTGATCTACTGGCAGTTCCAGAAAAAGTCCATCTCTCTCCTCAAGCCAATGGCAGAGCAAAAGGTTAGTGCTTTGACCCCATGAGATAAAGCAAATAAACAGGAAAGTGCTGCTGTTCCACCTTGTATTGCCACTGACTTTGTGTTTAAGGAGGGCATGTGCTCAAGTGCCCAGCACTACATATATTGTATATATACAAAGAGACCTAGAGATACGCTAACCCGAAGGGTAGTAACAGCCAAGTTGTCTTCAGGGAGAGAGAGTGTGGGAGGCTGGTTGCAATTTCCTTCTGTTAGTTGTTTTTCTTATCCTCAGGAGGTGCATAAGGAGGTGGCTGATCCTGGAAGACGATACAGTACAGTCAACAATCCTGCTCATTTTATGGTGAGCTCTTCCCAGGCATTCCCAGGCTTGGCTTACAAGAAATGACTGCTCCTCAGTAAGATACAGGCAGAACCAGGTGCTGTGTTTTAAGCTGTTGTTTGATTACACCATTCCTCTAATAACAGCTGTGCTGCCTCCCATAACATTTCTAGTGAAGGTCCCCTCAAAACTGTGTAATAAATTTGCAGTAGAGCTTTTAATTGCCACCTTCCCTTCATTCCCAGGGCTTTGTCTCTGTTGATGTTCATAGCTCTGACCCAGCAGACAGCAAGCCCCTAGGTTGAGTGGCCAAGTTTGTTGCTCCATCAGTCCCCAGCCTACCACAGAGCCACATGAGGCAGTGAAGGGCACAGGCAGACTGTCTGTCACATACCAGATGCAGGCTACAGCCTACCTACCAGCTGCCACTGACTGAACAGTAAAACACCTCCCTGTCTTCATGCTGCCCAGAAAAAAAAAAAATCAAGTGAAACCCACATGCTTTCATCCTTAAGTGACCTGCTCTTCCTCAACCATCCCCACTTCCAGGCCCAACAGAAGCAGAGAGCTCTATGTGTTCTCTGTGCCCATGCAAAAAGGCCCTTCTCTTTTCCTGTCAGAGGATTTAACAATCCTTCTTCATGGGACCAACATCTGCACCTCCCTCACAGAGAAACATACTTTCTGTGCATGTTTATTACAAAAGCATGTGAGACTTTGCTAGGAAAGCAAACTGCTGTCTCTACTAGTGTCAAAAGTGGGAGCAGGCACAGGCAGACTACAGGCGCAGTACTCACCATGGGCATGTACACATTGTGTGGGTTGGCAGGGTTGTAATAGGCACTGGAAGCAGCTTCCATGGCCTTACTGCCCCCTAGAAAGGATAGAGAAGAAGCCATCTTACATGCTTTAGGCAGTGGCACAAACCCCAGAGCCTACTCCCCAGCCATGGCTCTTTTTGAGGACACAACAAAGGTCCAGAGTCAACAGCAACTGCAGCAAGCTGGGTTTGAATTCAGAGTTCAGGAATGCTGAAAGCTGGCTAGAGCTGACCACAAGCTGTGCAGTGCAAAGCTGAGCAGCTCCCCCCCCCCCCGACTCTGTCATCTTGAGTAACAGATCAATGTGACTCTGAGCTCCTGCAGCACCAGCTTCCCTACCCCACGCTGTTCCCACAACACCACTCATAGCCCAAACCCCTAAGCATCCTTTTTTCAAACAGACCTGGCAGCCCCCCAGACCCATTTACCTGGCATCCCTGGGTCCACCCAGGCTGAGGGGGCTGAGGGTCCTGCAGGAGATGGCCCAGAGTAAGGGGGAGGAGGTGGCACATACGTGGGGTTCATGTTAGGAAATGGTGGGTAAATACCTGAAAAAGATGACACTGGATTGATGCTTCAGACCATGGCAATGGAATGGAAGGGAAGAGAGCTCACAGGCCCAGCAGCACATTAGCCCCAGACTAGAGCAGTAGTGAGGGAAGCCCTGCAGGCTTGTCAGGGGGGCAGACAGGTAATAATTGTCTGCCAAGCAGTAGCACAATTGACAAATGGAATTTTCACCTCCCACGCAGCTGCAACAATAGAGACACACGGTGTATTCAACAGCACGTGGCAGAATTCTGCAAGGATAAAGATCCTTGATGGAGACAAAACTCCATTAACCCTCATCATACCACTGTGATTTCTTTACAACTAACACCAAACACACCCAGCCACTCATCATCACACGACTTCCAAACCTGGAGTCTGGGCATATGGATATCCAATGGGCTGTGAAGCAGGTCCATAGGCACTCATCGGAGGTGGTGTGTAAGGGTACGGTCCGTTTGGCGGTGGAGGAGCAGCATAGCCCCCTGGCGTAGGTGAATAACCCCCAGGAGCAGGCGGGGCAGGTGTATATCCTCCAGGCATGGGTGTATAGCCATAGCCAGGGTTCTGGAGGGGAACGCCACTGGAAGCTAAGGAGCACGTGTTTAATGAGCCAGACATCCTCGTTACAACTAAACTTATACAATAGAAGGAAAATAGTCCTGTTCATGCAGCAGTATTTCCCTTCATCTAAATTCACTGTACAGTCCTGGCACAGTACTATGCTTGAAGAGCATCAGTCTCCTTGCTGCAAGCTCACAGAGTGCCAAAGAAACCAGCTGAAAAAATACAAGCTGTCAGGTACCAGTCCCACCACAGAACTCCCACTGCTGGAAGAAAATAGCATTCTAAAGCAAGTATCAGTAGGGTGACTTTTCCTTCTTTTTAAAGTTCCTCATCAGAAAACAAACACCCCCCCCCCCCCAAAAAAAAAAAAAAAAACAACCAAACCCACACATTTCTTGACAAAGAAAACTTTCTTATCAGGAAATAAAATGTAGATCTTTCCCCCATTTGAAAGTTGTAAATAGAATTTGGTCTTTTAAAATTTATACCCCCTCCCCCCAAATGTGCACACCATCTTACTCCACTACTATAGAAGGGAGCTGAGGGTAGGTAAGTTAATCAATTTTTCACCATCACATATTTCAGCTTTATTCTAGGAAGCATAAGGTTCTGTAGAAAAAGGTGGTCCACCTCAGAAGCACAAACCCAGAACACTCTGATTACACTGAACACTAAGATGAAATAAAGAAAAAGAACTGGAAGGGAAAACAAAAGTTCTCTTGGAAAGAGAAAAAAATACACTGCCATGGAAGTGCATGGAAGTGCACCCTTCTTCCCATGAAGTTGAAAAAGAGCACTATTCTCTAACTAGCTCAGTCAACCATGGGGGAACTGCAGGCTCTGAGATTCCCTTACCATTAGAGGCAGCTTTGAACATCAGTTGTCCAAACTCAATGGCTCCTCCACTGTTGAAAGTCAGTTTAAATGTCCCCTGCCCTTCCCAGCCACCTAGGAGAGAGAGAATTAGAACTGAAACAAGACTATTAACCTCCTCAGCAGCACCCAAGACAGTAAAACAGTTAATAATAATCCAATTAGATTTTTTTCCTCTTTATTTCAAAACTATTTTTTGTCCTGTTGCCAGGGGGAAAGAGTCATGGAGTTGCTATCAGATGTCCTCCAAAACAGTATCTCAAGATCAGTAATATACCTCTTTACCCTTTAAAGGATGATCCCCACTATAGTTATGAAGAAGCAGCCTACTCTAGATACTGGGTTGTTTTGTTCTTTTCTGAAAGGTTTAACAGAAACTAATGAACACAGTGTAAAAAAAGAATAATTAAGTTATTGAAGATTTTAATTGAAAGACCTCAAATAAAGTTTTATTGCTGACCTCAGTGGACTACAGATCAGGATCTGCAACTCATGCTAGCAGTTAAATCATATGCAACATTTTTTAATCTTGTTGACCCACAGAAGCTCAGACAGATTATAAATGCTTAGGTATCATAGCAATTTTTCAGGAAAAAAAAAATCAAGTAGGCAACGATATCATAACATAAGTAAGAGTGCTTTGTTTTGTAGGGACTTTTTTGTGGTTTTTTTTGCTTGTTTGTTTGTTTTGTGGTGTTTTTTTTTTTTGGGGGGGGGTGTTTTGGTTTTTTTGGTGAGGGTGTTTTGTTTTTTTGGTGTTTCTAGAAAAAAACAATATCATTTCAATAAAACATTTAGTAAAATAAGATTTATCTTTCTTGTCTAACAATGAAGTTAGTAAAAGTAGAGATAGTCTTTTGGGAACAAAGTAGAAACAAAGTATAGAAATAGAAAAACAATCCATCGTGGATAAAGTCATCCCCTTGGAGATGCACCTCTTTAAAACCACTACCTTACTATTATTTCAGCCCAAGAAAAGTGGGCTGATCCACAATCCCCAGAGGACACAGTCACTTTAAAACACTGTAATGAACAGAAAGCAAAAGCATACACTCTCCAGATGCCATCAAAATGCACATAAGCCAACTCTAGAGCTGAAAAGGGAAGAAATTTGAACCAGAAGCCTTTTTTTTAATCCCTGTTTCATCTTCTGGAATTCCCCATGTTTGGTGATGACCATGACTGTAAGTCTTAACCACAGTTCCACCACCAAATGGGGAACAAAGTTAAATTAATGACATACAGCATCATCCTAAATGCACACAAATGTACCTAAGTTGCTGAGTGAGTACTGACCTCTAGAAAACAAATCTGGTTGCTAATTCTGTCAATCAATACCAATGATTGGTGACTTGGTCATTTACCCACCCTTCCAGGTCAAAGATAGGAGAAAACAAGAACATGCAGAAACCAGGTAAAGCAAGACAAAAGTTACAGGACTAAACAAAAGTCATCCTGTGAAAGTCAGTTACTAGCTTTGGGGGCAGAAAGTAACACAGCAGCAGTGCCTTAAAATTCAGAAGACACAAGTTACCTCAGCATGGACATGCAACAGCTACTCTGTCTTATCTTTTCTGTGCACAAGCCATGTATCCGATGTTCAGCAGAAAAGGGCTTGTGACACTTGGGAAGAGTTCAGTCTGCAAAGCACAAGCACATACCTCCTGCCTCAGCCTGAATCTGTCCTTTGATGTAATTGGCAGAGAAGACAGGCTGCTCGATTGAGCATCCTTTCACCAAATAAAATGGCATCATGAAAGACAGCATAGGATCCTTGCCTTTCGACACAAAGATCATCTGCAAGACAGGAAGGAATGCTTCTGAATTGCCTGAATTAGATATAAAGGGTCATGGAGGTCTCGATGTAGCAGCATCCAGAAAGAGGATAATTTAATTCCTAGGCTCAGTACGCTTTGTGTTATTTCACAGCTTTAATACCACAGGATCCCAAACAGATTTGATGGCACACAGCTCACGCACCTTAAATATGTATGTTGCAAAATAATACATCACTTAAACCACACATGCATATTTAAAGAGCTTTATCGTGCTTTTTAAGGATAAGCTATGACAGTTTTCAAAGAAAGTAGTATTGACTGACACATTCTATGACATACATGCTCCAAACAGTGATTTCCAGGACTGCACACACTTTTGTAATTAATTGAGATTGTGACATGGGCACCAACTATCCTATTTCCACCTTCCCTTCTCCTGTCTAGTAATCTCTGTGGTTCCTTTCATACCACAAATCACTTCTATCACCATCTAGATTTCTGGTCTAAAGTGTACAAGATCCCTGGAGAAAGAAGCAGCCCTGCTGGCATCAGACTTACCCTGTAAGGGGTGAGATACAGCATCCCTTTCTTGGTGCCTTTGAAGGCTTCAGGCTTGCCTGTCACGTCACTGAAGGAGAGCTCCACATCTTTACAGTGTTTGAGAACACTACAGGAAGAGATCAGACAAGCTGGAGACAATTGCTCAGTAACAGCTCTGACACACATACCCATCACACAGGAGGGGGACTGCACACCAGAAACTGAGTATTATCCCAAAAGACCCAGTTCTGGTGTGGGCCCTGCTTTGAACAGAGAGGGAAGATTTACAAAGTGCAGAATTCACCTTCATTTGTAACAACCCCTGCTTCTCCTCCACAATGGGAAGCTTTAAATGACAGTTTCTTCTTCTGTTTCCAAAACCATCAGGCTGAGGAATTCCTCTCTCCACATGACAAAGGTCAGGGCACAGACAGGTTTGAGGTGTCTGACACTAACCCACTGAAGTCAAGGTATAATTTCAGAGTCAGCCTGCCTCTCCAAGTCCATGCTCAAATCCAGGACTGGCCACCACACAGGAGAACAGCATGGCCATAACACCACACCCACTGTGCAAACTGAGGAGGTTGCTTCACTAATACCCTGGCTGATGTCCCTGTTTCACATGATCTAAGTAAATATTTGTAATAAACAGCACCATGCTAAGGAACAAACCAAGGAGCCAGTAATGTCAGCAATAGGGTTATTATTGTTGGATATCTGTGGGAACATTAGCAAAGTTTGCTCATGACACAAAGCCAGATGAGAACTGTGAGCACTGCAGGGTCAGGGGAATGGAAGTGACTGAAAAATTAAATGTATTTTCAGGAAAAATGAAAGACACAAGTTGGGAAAGCATGTCACTAAATCTACAGGGCAGATCCTAAACATACCAAATAATAAGAAAATTTACAAAATAAACAAAAGAGCCTTGGGGGTGACAACCTTGCAGGGTGTTAACAGTGGCAGAAAAACCTATGTGTTTTATGTTTCAAGAGCATGGAAAAAAACCCAAACACAAATCCCCAACCCAATACAAGCCGGAAGAGGCCGGATCCAAAGTAATCCTTATGTATTCTGATCAGCACACTGTACCAGTCAGATCAAGTCAGGAAATTGCAAAATTATTGGGGGAAGGGAGGAATCAGCAGGGCCACCATATGGCAAAACAAACAAAAGCCCTGTAGTTTCAGGTGGTGTGCTCTTCAGGGAACAGAAAAACACAACAGTTTAGATATATCTGAAAAATGCAGATATCCAAGGAGGAAGACATTAAAAAGTCCAGCTTTAATGAGAGGAAAAAAAAAACTTGACCAAGAAATTCTACTGGGACGTAACTTCATATTTGAACTAGATGAAGATTCTCAGACTGTCTGGGACGGACAAGCTAATGAGACAGGAAAGCTCTTTCCATTTCCGAGATACAGAAGGGAAACTTCGCTAACTAAAACCAGCTGCTTGACAGCTGCGATCTTACCAGAACAATTCTTCAACTATGTCCGGCAGCAGCTTTATCAGCTTTTCAACATCAGTTTGCCTTGTTGGGAAGAAATACTACGTAGTCACTGTAATATTTACTCCTTCCTAGCTACTCACACAAGCAAGTAACATGCAGTCACCAACACATGGTGTAATTAGGCTGCTGAACTGGTTTGCACCTGCATGCCTATCCAAGGCTGTCACGAGTGTGCCGTGTACACTGGGGAAGCTGCACTTCACCCACCTGTGACTAAGCAGCACCTCAAAGAATGGCTTGAGGTCAATGACAGAGAGATCATCTCCTTTAAACCAGCAAAAGCTCATGTTAAAGGACTTCCCTGACTGAAGCATTAGCAATCAGTTACAAAGTGAACATTATGCAAAGCATATTTTTTGAGCATTTTTCCTGTTGTTTACTGTCCCCAAAACAGCTCAGTGATGCTTTACTGGGCCTCTGGTGTCTAAGATTTATCCAGCCAAGGCCAGGATGCTGGGAGCACCCAAACACAACCAATGCAAAGCCCAAAGCCTGTCAAGCTGGTCTGTCTGTCCCCACTTGGGGTGAGGGCAGGCGTCAAGCATCTGCCTGCACCGCCATGGAAAGGGGCTCCTCCCGCGCCGAGGAGGGGATCTGCTGCACTCAGGCCTCGCTCCTGATGAGAAGTTTTCCTTACTTTGAATTCAGATGATTAAGACTCCCACATTAAGTGGTCTCTGCCACTCTGACATCAATTAAGTGCATGACAAAAAAGAAGCCAATTCCTTGACTTTCACTGGCGGTGTCAGCTCCCTCGTCACCCAGCAGCTCGCTGGAGCGGCACGAAGGACGGCTGAGCTCCAGCAATGAGGACGGGGCAGCTCTGCCGGCTCCTGCCCGGCCTGCTCCCCACTGCCTGCCCCAGCCTGTCCCCACAGAGCACTTTAATAACCCAGGGCCAGGGCCCGGAGAGGACCAGCGGCCTCTCACCACTGGGCCCCGCCGGCCCCTGGCCCGGGGTGAGGAGGAACCAGCCCCCGCGCCGTTCCCCACCCTGCAAGCAGCCGCCCACCGGTACCTCTCAGCATTGGGGATGACGACACCACCCTCCTGCGAATGGTTCCTGTTCAGCGCCATCTTGCCCCTCCCGCTAGCCCCGCCCCTCGCCCGGTGACGATTGCTCCCGGAGACAGCCCGCCCCTAGCACCGCCCCACGCCCCGTGACGTCCCGGCCCCAGTGACGTATCCACAGGCGTCGGGCGCGCAGCGGAAATGAGGTGTGGTGCTGCTGTTTGTTAGCTGACGCTGGGTTTAATGACGCTGGCGCAGGGGACACGACAGCTGGGGGCACCGCCCGCCCCGCCGCTGGGCACCGCGTTTTCCCCGTGTCGGGCCTCGACGTCCGGTCTGCCGCCTGAGGCCCGTTCGGCGGCTGCCGGAGAGGGTCATGGTTCGGACCCTCCTCTCCCAGTCTGGCGGCGGCACCGGCAGCTTGTGGCCGGCTCTTATGTGGACCCGAGGCGGCCGAGAAAGGTGCTCTCTCAGAACACCCCCCCCCCCCCCCCCCCCCCCCCCTCTGGGCTCTGAGGGGGGGTTTTGGTTTCCGCCTTGCGGGGCCCCCTCCGCGCCCCCGCGCCGTTGGGGG